>ML777473.1:604054-642408 GCA_009831015.1 Picea engelmannii
CCCCCCCCCCTTTTTATATATTATTTATTTATTTATTTTTTATTTTCCTCGAAATACATGTAAATTAAACCTAGTTGGATTTGAATTTGACTTTAACTTTCATTGAAGAAGCTTGAGAATGAGGCTGGATCACATGGTGTCTGAATGAAACATAGGTCACACCATTGGAAGATCTCAATGAGACCATAAATACCATGCAATCAACAATATGATATTGTGCCACCTAGGCTCTCAATTTTGGCTAGGAAGATCTGCTCTCTAAACCCTAATTTTCCCGTGGGGTCCACAAAATACCCAAACTTGTGAAAGATGCCACATTTCCACATGATATCCAACTGGGGAAAATGAAGTGTCATTGAAAATGATTCAATGAGTACTTCAACAATGTGGGAACAAAATCCTAAGGTGAATCTTTTAAGTGTTGTTTTGACTGACTTGAACCTCTGCCACACCAACTGGTTAGACCATCCCACCTCAAATAGTTCATAGATTTATGACATATCTAACTGGTTCATACAATGTTAGAATGAGGAAAATGAGACACTATTTGAAAGGTATCTAAGTCCACTACAATATGACGATTTTATTTTCTGATTCTGATTCTATCAACAACAATTTGTAAACCATGAACCATTATTGTTTTTAACATGTGGTTCACGACATTGGATATTGGTGCTCTCTACATCCATGGAAAACCTCCCCAAAATCCACAAGAGAACATGGGGTGGCTGAGCATTTTCGGAGTATTGGGGGCTAAAAAACAAGAGCATCTTATAGACCCATTAAAGGGAACAACATCTCACTCCAAGGATTTGAACCTAGGTGGGGAGGGTAACAATCCTTCCTCCCAACCACCAAAGCTACATCCAATGGAAAAACCATGAACCATTGTTACCAAACTAGTCTTTGAAAATAGTCATGAAATTGCAAAGGCTCGTTCTCGACAATCGGGGCTCAAAACCAAGCGTAAGATATGTTAGCACTCCGTAAATATGTTCGGATTATAAACAAACAATGAAGGTAACTATTTCAACCAACTTTGAGACTCGAAATTAGCCTTTCGGACCTGCAGAGGGTTCTCTCAGGAGACATGGTCTCAGCACGGGATATGGATTTAAAGCTATGGATAGATTTAACACCTTTGAGATAATGGGTTTTGGTTATATTGGTGCAATAGAGTAAGACCTTGCGCTATGGATTCGGTTTGAGGAAAACGATGGGAACAAATGACTCGGTGACTAAACTTGAGAGGATAAAGGCTAAGCGAGCAACAATATTCAATGTAAAATTGTTGTGTGGGGTAGGGAGAAAATACAGAAAGCAACTCGGAGCACCGTTGAGGATGAATTCAAAATTTAACTTGAGAGGAAACACGTTTTGTCTAAATGGCACGAACAAGGGGCATTGCACAACGAATCCACAGGTTCGAAATTTCATTCTGATTTAAACAAAAAAATATATGAATAACGAAACAGGAAGTATGTACGCAAAGAAAGGAAAACAATACATCCAACTACTACAATTAGAATATTTTCATCAAAGCTTTAGGACTTTTGCATTAAATTCTAATCGAGCTCAAACTACATACAATAATCACTGTCTATACTAATTTTTCCAACCAACCTGTCTTACATTGAAAATATCAAATATATAGGTGAGGGCACCGCTGAGAGCACCGCTTAGGCTGCCCTACTCTTCTAACTAATATCTGTAAAAACTAGGAAACTGACTATCTGCACTAAATGACTCTTAGCATGATGCTTTCCAAAAATAGACAACAAATTCATCTGGCTACATCATGAATATTTTTAATCCGCCACGGGGATTCAATTATCGATTAGGTCTCATCATGAGAGAGTGATGTGCCAATACTTTCCTTCGACCAGATATCTAAACGGACAAGTGTTTGTCAGAGTCCCGCTATATGTTGTAACAGCTTTGATTTTTTCCGCATGCTCATCCACTGGGGGAATGTGTGCGACAAGTGGTTGTAGACTGTCATGGTAATTATCAAAATGAAAAAATGTCTTAGGGTGATGTCTCCAAAAATGTCAAGATTTTCTTTCTGTTTGAGGATACAGAAACAAACTCAACTAATATTGTTTCTTCTGTTCACTGGTGAGCGCTGTGCAATAATTCTCCTTAGCCACTTCACATTCTCTGGAATTCTTCGCATACCTTTCTTATGATAGCCTCTATGCTTCGTGCAACTGTATGATTGTATCATGCACCTCTCTTAGCTATATTTTGAGCCACATCACATTCCCTTCACGACCTTACGCTGCTGATATTTAAATGGTCTTTGTCGCTAGTTATTGTCTCAGCTCCATGTTTTCCTGGTAAAGTTCGGTGATAGCTAGTTTCACTTGCTTCAGCTGATGATATGGATCTTGATCATTTGTACCTGTGACATCCATCCTTCTCATTCTTCTCCTACTTTCTTGGCTTGTACCTTCCACAGACTCCAGTCGGATAACGCGCATAAGTAATTTTTCAGCAAACGATCTTGCGTGCGACTCATCTGGGATTTGGGTTTCCCCAGATTCCTTATTCTTATTTGGCCTGCCCCCTCTCCAAGGTATCTACTGTTGGGGATACAGGGCTTCTAATATCCTTCCTTCCTGCGCAGGTCCTTCCACTCTAGGGTCCGTGCGGTGTGATGTTATTGTTCCCATGGGTTAAGGGAAAACTCCCTTTGTATCCTTGGGGATGCTTGTTGTGAGTGAGAATGAATACCAGTCGCTTTGAGGCTCATACCTAGAAAGTATGCCACTTCACGCACCCTTTCTTATTTTTTTGGAGGTCACCATGACGCGACTAATATTTATCTTGCGTGCAACGGATCCGACGAATTCCCAAGATGGAGAATTCGATCGACCTAGGCCTGCGAGAAAACTTACAGATAGAGCATGAAATTGATTTCGCAAATAAAATGGGTGTAGAACCTCTGGTATTTATAACAAATTGGGCAGAAGGAGGAATTGTGCCAAGGAACATTGAATTCATGGAAACTAGATGTTTCGAATCAAACTTCATATTTCCCATAACACATCCTCGCGTGTAAGGTTCAAGCGATAAGGGTTGGAAGGCATACAAGATACGAACGCCGCATTTTTTCATTCCTTTGGCCTTCATAATGAACTAATAATAGTTACAACACTTGCCGACGCGCCTTCCATTAACTACTTGACTCGACCTGGGGCACGTAGAGACTAACTTTTAACAGGATCCGACTCTCTGGGAACAACATACCCGTACCATTTACACATGTTTTGAATCTGACATCCCTTCCCATTTCCAAGGGCCAACCGACCACTTTCTGACTTCAACCCCTTCATTGTTACGCACCCGACTTCACATGCTTTGACTCATGGGCCATAACTCGACTAAAAACTTACTCTAATTGAATGGAAAATGGTGGCGCTAATAACTGGCTCCAACAGGGATGCTATCCTCCCCAAGAGGTAGCAAAGAATAGTAGACCAGGTGCCTGACCATTGGGTCTTATTTCGACTCTTCGACACTATAATATGAAACACAAAGCACAATCTAAACCTATCGATGCAACTTCTAAAAAAATCAGCATAAACTTAGGGCCTTCACTTTAGGCTTCAATTTTCTATTGACCTACTGACTCGACACAAAAATAAAACGACTATTTACAATGACATATGACCTAAACGGATTTTATTTCATCAGATAATGTTTGAGGAACCTGTCGTTTATAGGCCCCAACCAAGGAACTCTCCATTTGATCCTTCTAGAAAATAAGCATTGCTCCCGCAATATGCGCTGACTCTGAATGGACCAGTCCAAAGGTGGTCGAATTTTCCTTGCTTTCCTTTATCTTCATTTATCGCATCCCATCTCAGCACCAACTCCCCTACTTGAAATTCCTCCTGCTTAGAACACTTTTCAAAGGTTATCTTCATACTCTCCTAGTGGATTTGTGATCGATTGTATACCTATTCCCTCAGCTGTTGTGTGTGAATCAGTTGATTTATTCTCCTCTGCGTTTCATCTGGCTCGACCTCCTGTTCGTGCAACAACTTTTTGACAGGAAACCCCAGTGTGGTAGGGAAAATTACGTCTACGCTATATACAGTCTGAAAAGGAGACATTGAGATGGAATTCTTGGTGGTAACCCGATCTTCCCACAACGCATAGATAAGCTTTTTATGCCAAGATTTCTTATTGTCTTTCAAGAGTCTTTTGATGATTGTGGTTAGGATTTTATTTGAGGATTTTGCTAACCTGTTTCCTTGTGGGTAGTATGTCGTAGAATTCCCGAAGGTTATATTGTAATCCTAGAAATGTTTTTCCATCCTATTGGAATTGAATGCGGTTTCATTGTCTGTTATGATTTTGACGAGGCACCCAAAGCTCGACAAAATTTTTGTCTATAGAAATTGGATGATGACGACGTCGATAGCTTACTTCGTGGGGATCACTTCTATCCATTTCGTAAATTAGTTGGTGGTCGTGAGTATCCATTTGTGCTGCACCGAGGGTGGTGGATTTATTTCCCCTATGAAATCCAAACCCCACTACATGAAATGTGATTCGACTGAGATCGACTTTAGTGGTATGGGCTGGAACTTTCTTCTCCCGTCAAAAATCTGAAATTCGTGGCAGCTGGAGACTGCTTTGTACATGTTTGCGAAAATTGTAGGCCAATAGTACGCACGATGGTTTTCCAGTAGTGGTGCCCTCCGCAATCCCCTTTGTGAAATTATTCTATGGCTCTCTTCGCATCATTTTCCAGCAAACAACTCAACAATATTCCCCTAGGATCTTTCCAGTAGAGTGAGTTATCTAGGATCCAGAACTTAACTTCTTTAAGATTTAGAAATTTGGCTTTGGTCTTACTTACACCTAGAGGGGCCTGAAGATTCTTCAACACATAGATGATGTCTGCATACCATGAAGAATGAACGAACTTCCGAGACACCTACACAGTCTTTTCCTCCCGAGGACTCTCTGACAGATCAACAATGAAATTTATTCCCACAACGTCACAGTTCAACTACGCCATTAGCTTTGCAAGGCCCCAACCCTTAATTAGTTTCGTAGGCTTAATATCCAAGTCATATTTCATCATGGCTTCTATCCACTTACCTCTCCTCCCTTCAGGGTCGGGATGAGTCAGGATATCCTTTACTAAGTTGCTGGGCACATAATCAATGATGTGGGAGTGCAATATGTACGTCCTAAACTCCTTTAGGGATTTCACTAAGGTGTATGCTTGTTTTTCCATAATGTTGTACCTTAGTGGAGAATCTCACAATGTCCTGCTGAAATAGGCTATAGGCTTCTCGAAGTTCTGCTCGTCTTTATGCAACAACACACCGACAATCATATGCTCCGAGGCAAATAAAAACAGGATGAAATATTTCGTGAAGTCTGTACTGGCTAGCACAAGAGCTCTAGTCAGCACCACCTTGATATATTCAAAATATTTCCGGGCTTTCGGATTCCACTTGATCTCATTCCCCTTCTTGAGAATGTAGGTTATGTGATTTATAATTTCTGTCAGGTTCGGGATGAATCTTCTCAAAAAGTTTACCTTTCCCAGGAAGGATTTCACTTCCTTCTTACTGCGCGGAGTGCCAATTTTTAGGATTTTGTCAACTCTGATGGGGTCTATCTTGATGCCTTCTTTCAATATAATGTTCCCCAACAACTTCCCTTCTTCCATCCCAAAATGTGATTTCTTTGGATTTAGCGATATGCCAAACTTCCTGCACTTCTAGAAAAATTTCTTCAGATGCTCGAGGTGTTGTTCATCAGAGGCAGAGTATACCTTGATGTCGTCTAGATATATGAAAATGAACTTGTCCCTATAGTCAGCAAATGATATGTCCATTTCCCTCTGGAAAGTGGCACCAATGTTCATCAGGCCGAAAGGCATCTTGGCATACATGAACGTTTCCCATGGAGTCGTGAAAGCCATTTTTTTTCTATTGTCTGGGTGGACCATGATTTGATTATACCCCGAAAAACCATCCTGCATGGACATATTCTGGGACCCCACCACCTTTTGCAGGATATAGTCCATTTTAGGGAGAGGATAGTGGTCCTTTAGGGACACTTTGTTCAAGTTTTGGAAGTCCGCACACAGTCTTATTTCACCGCTCTTCTTTCTTACAGGTACCAAATTTGCTACCCACTTCGAGAATCATAAATAAATGATAATTTTGGCTTCAAACTGTTTCTTTACCTCCTTTTCGATCAACGACAGTAGCAGGGGATTTATCCATCTCAGCTTCTATTTGAAAGGCT
The DNA here is from genome assembly GCA_009831015.1 of Picea engelmannii. Classification (NCBI taxonomy): domain Eukaryota; kingdom Viridiplantae; phylum Streptophyta; class Pinopsida; order Pinales; family Pinaceae; genus Picea; species Picea engelmannii. Next base: position 610,337 of record ML777473.1, read on the forward strand.
TCTGGTCTTCTTTGAGAGGGATAACATACTGGATTAATTTAGTGTCATACACCTTCAAATCATCATAGCCCCATGTGAAAACGTCAGGGAAGTCCTTCATGAGCTTGATGTAGTCTTGCTTGACCTTTGGACTTAGCATTTTTGATAATTTGATTATTTTTGGGTTCTCCTCAGTCCTGATGTTGCAGTCTTCGAAATCCTCATCGTTTGCAATGATCCTGAGATTTTTGGCCACGTCATTTTCGTCGAACAACTTTTCCAGCGGAACTAACCCCTTTGGGATGATGTTATTTTTTAGTTGTACTATGTCCCTTCCCGCTATTTGGTTCTGGAAAGGGTCTTCGTTACTGCATGCATCCATGCTCTCATCTTTGTTGCAACAACACTCGTCATCGATGTTTATGTTAGTGAACTCGTCACTCATCTAAAGGAATCTCTCCACCTGCTGGTCGTCCTCAAACACTTGCCAATGTTTGATACTATCAGGTACCGTCGGCTTGTGTCTGACTTCGATCTCATAATTTATGTTAGGGAAGATGGGGATTTTGAAAACTGAGGCGGAGGTGGACAATGCATCAACAATATGGTTTTTCTCCCTAGGGATAATTGACAGATTGTACTCTGAGAATTTCTTGAGGTGATCCAACGCTAAGTTTTTGTATGCTCTTAGCCTGGGTTATTTTGCCTGATATATGCCTTTGACCTGGTTTATGACTAGTTCAGAGTCTCCGTGCATTTCTATATTCTTTGCGCCTAATTATTTCAACACCTTTAGGCCCAAAATCAGTGCCTCATACTCGACCATGTTGTTTGTGCATTCGAACGTGAGCTTGTATGAACACAACTTTGTGCCCACCTCAGGGGGGCTTACCCATATGCCGACACCTGCTCCTTCCTTACTAACATTGCCATCGAAACTCATGTTCCATATCTCATTTTCCGCATGGTCTTTTGGGTGGACGCACTCTGCTACTTTCCGCGTGGTTTCCTCATCGGCTGTCATGATGGTTGTCGACTCTTCCTCTTCAAAACTCAGGTCATTGTAAAATATAGAAGAACCAACCTCAGTGTCGATGGAGTATACAGGATGGTTATTTGGCTGCATCTTGTTGCTTACCATGTATTTCAGAAGCACTTCTCTGTATAATGGTCTATCCTGGCCAAAGATAGGGATGGTGGCGTATGACATGTCCATTTGCAGGGTCCCCTTTCACTTCGCAGCCCATGACCTAGACAACAACATGCCAAACTTAGGGGGTATGTCCACCAAAACCACATCCATAACCATGTTCTTCAAAGGAATTTGGGCCAATGAAACAACCAAGTCATTGATGATACCCAGGCACTTGAATTTCCTCGAGTCAAAAGATAAAAGGTTCTTATAGGGCCTCGTGATGTCCAAACCCAGTTCGTCCATGATCACCTTTGGCATGAGGTTGTGCGACGCACCAAAATAAATCATGGCGTTATGAAAGGTCATGTCATGAACCTTTAGACTGACGTAGAACAAAGGGATGTCCTTAGTATCACTTGTCTATTCAACATGCAAACCAAATAGGATAGCGGGGTGATCATCTTGGACATTCAAAGTATCAGGGGTCCCTCCCATTTTCATCATTTTAATAATTTTCTCCTAATATTCACCCTTCCTGATAAGTTCGTTAAACGGGACAAAGATTTTGATTTTGGCCATTTCATGCTCAAAGTTAAAGGGAGGACATACATTCTCTACGTATTTTCCACCCGCTTCTTGGCTTGCTTCCGACATTTTCTTCAGGGCCTCCTCCTTTGAATTTGCTTTTTCAGTCGTATCCTTGGTCATCTTGTGGAAGGGGTGTCCGCCGAAGGCTTTCTTACGTGGTTTGTCTGTTGAGATTCAGTGTGCACCTCCTTGTTCTTGAGGTTATATTTCTTCTGAAACTACATGATGGCATTCTGGTAACCCTTTCTGAATTCTTCTGTTTCCCAGGACAACGCATCACCCATTTTCCCAAACCATGCATCATCTGTATCCAACATAAAATCGTCGTTTTTTCTCATGTATTGATCATGTTCGCTCTTTGTAAAAAACATGCGTGGGTTCTTGTCGTCACAACAATGCATGTGTTCTTCAAACCTCTGATCGAAATCCTCGTCCGCGTAGTTGCTTTGGAATGGAGGCCTTGTCTATTGGTCACCTTGATCTCTCCGCTCCCTCTTTTCCCTTTGTCTGATCTGAGGAACTTTACCCATTTTGAGAATCTGATTCGAGGGTTAGGGGTCATGCTGTTCTCGGGTAGCGGGTATGTTTCCCACATACATTTTTTCCATTAGCTTTTCCATGGTTTTCATCATTAATTCGAATTTTTCATCTATGGATCTCGACGTTGATGGTTGCACATCTCCTTGGGGCTTCTTATCACCTCTGTTGAATCTTTGTTTGATCTTCCTCGATGCCAACATATTTACCTTGACTTCAATCGCATTGCTTGTTACTGTGTCTAGATTTTTTGATCTTCTTTCTCTTAACAACAAGGCGAAATCATTGTCGAAGGAATCTACGTATCACAACTGTGCAGCCCCGGGAGGTGGCTGGACTTCTCCAGGAATCAAGTTATAAACCTTCATGAAACAGGCTGAGAATTCTTGCACCGTCTCCTCCAGCACCTTCTTCATATTATTGTACTGCGTTAACAATTGCAAGGGGTTCTTCTTGTTTGCCCATCTAGTAATGGAAGACATTTCGAATGCAACAAAATATTGAATGCTTGTAGCCAAGAGGGATTTGAACCACTTCCTCACCTCCCCCACAAAACTCTGCACAAACAACCTCATTTTCACGTTTGCATAGTCTACCTCTTCTAGGTCGACGAAATTGTTGAACCAATCCAGATGCTTCTGGGATAAAATGTTCCCTCCAACATCGTAGAGCTTAATCCTATGGCTGTAGTTCTGGGCAAAATCATGCAGTTGGGCTGGAAAAATGAGGGGGGAGAATTTGGCGGCCATGGCTCTAGGAAGGTTCGGTATTTGAGGGATATTATTAGACACTAGGGCTTGGAATCTCTTCTGGTCGAAAACTATCTCGTCCAAGTTGGTTTTCGACTTAGACCTGAATAGGGTTTGTTCAAAGAATGCATCAAACTCAAGATCATCAGTGCTTTGCATGCCATCTTTGGATAAGGATGAGCTTTTGTCTAGGTAATAGAACGGGTCCGATGCTTACTCTCTAGTCCTGTGCATAATTTTCTTGGGGTCGTACAAAGTCTCTGCAGGGTTTGGGTTAGGATTTGCTCTGGTATAGATCGTCTTCGGAGTCACTAGGGTAAAGGTTTCATCCGGTACAGATGTTTGTCCCTCTGTTACCCTTTGGGGTCAAACTACAACATTAGTTGTTCTCCCAGGGAAAATCTATTCAATTTCATCCTCGACAACGATGCCAGAATGTTAGCACTCCGTAAATCTATTCAGCTGATAAATAGACAATGAAGGTAACTATTTCAACCAACTTTGAGACTCGAAACTAGCCTTTCATACTTAGAGAGGGATCTCTCGGGAGACACGGTCTTAGCGCGGGATATGTATTTAAAGATGTGGCTAGATTTAACACCTTTGAGATAATGGGTTTTGGTTATATTGGCACAATAGAGTAAGACCTTGGGCTATGGAGTCAGTTTGAGGAAAACGATGGGAACAAATGACTCAGTGACTGAACTTGAGAGGATAAAGGATAAGCGAGCAACAGTCTTCAGTGTAAAATTGTTGTGTGGGACAGGGAGAAAATACATAAAGCAAATCGGAGCACCGCCGAGGATGAATTCCAAGTTTAACTTTAGAGAAAATACATTTTGTCTAAATGGCGCGAACAAGGGGCGCTATGTAGCGAATCCACAGGTTCAAAATTTCATTTCAATTTAAACAGAAAAATATATGAATAAAGAAACATGAAGTACGTACTCAAAGAAAGGAAAACAATACATCCAACTGCTACAATTAGAATCTTTTCATCAAAGCTTCAGGACTTTTGCATTAAATTCTGATTGAACTCAAACTATGTACAATAATCACTGTCTATACTAATTTTTCCAACCAACCTGGGTTACATTGAAAATATCAAATATATAGGCGAGGGCACCGCTTGGGTTTCCCTACTCTTCTAACTAATATATGTAAAAAATAGGAAACTGATTGTCTGCACTAAATGACTCTTCGCATGACGCTTTCCAAAAATAGACAACAAATACATCTGGCTACATCATGACTGTCTGTAATTCGCCATGGGGATTCATTTATCGATCAGGCCTCATCACGAGAGAGTGACGTGTCAATACTTTCCTTCGATCATATATCTGAATGGAAAAGTGTTTGTCAGAGTCTCATTATCTGTTGTAACGACTTTGATTTCTATCACACTTTCATTTGCTGGGGGAATGTGCGCGGAAAGTGGTTGCTGAATGTCATGGTCGTTATCATAATGAAAAAATGTCTTAGGGCGATGTCTCCTTAAAAAATGTCAAGATTTTATTTCTTCTTGCAGATACTGAAATAAACTCAGTTATTTTTGTTTCTTCTATTCATTGGTGAGAGATACGCGGGATTTCTCCTCGACCACTTCACATTCTATGGAATTATTCACATACCTTTATTCTGACAGCCTATGTGCTTCGAACAGCTGTACAATTGTATCCTGCACCTCTCTGAGTTGTATTTTGAGTCACGTCATGTTCCCTTCGTGGCCTTGCACTGCTGACATTTCAATGGTCTTTGTCGCTAGCTATTGTCTCAGCTCCCTGTTTTCATGGTAAAGTTCGATGATAGCTAGTTTCGCCTGCTTCAGTTGTTGAGATGGATCTTGATCATTTGTACCCGTGACATGCATCCTCATCGTTATGCTCCTACTTTCTCATCTTGTACCTTCCATAGGCTCCATCCAGACAACGCGCATAAGTAATTTTTTAGCAAACGATCTTGCGCATAGCTCGTCTGGGATTTGGGTTTCCCTAGCTTCCTTATTCTTATTTGGCCTCCCCCTTCTCTAAGGTATTTTCTGTTGGGGAGACAGGGCTTCTACTATCTTTCATTCTTGTGAAGGTCCTTCCACTCCAGGTTCTGCATGGTGTGATGTCATCATTCCCGTGGGTAAAGGGAAAACTGCCTTTGTATCCTTCGGGATGCCTGCTGCGAGTGAGAACAAATCCAAGTCACTTTGGGGCTTGGTCTTGGAGATTCTGCCACTTCGCACACCCTTCCTTATTTTTTGGGAGGTCACCATGGCACGACCAATATTTATCTTTCACATAGCGAATCCAACAAATGCCCAAGATGGAGAATTCGATCGACCTGGGCCTACGAGAAAACTTATAGATAGAGCATGAATATGATTTCGCAAATAAAATGTGTTCATAACCTATGGGATTTATAACAGATCGAGCAGAAGGAGGAATTGTGCCAAGGAACATTGAATTCATGGCAACTAGATGTTTCGAATCAAACTGCAGATTTTCCATAACACATCCCCGCATTTAAGGTACAGGCGATAAGGGCTGCAGGGAATACATGATACAAATACTGTGATTTTTCATTCCTTCAGCCTTCATAATGAACTGATAATAGTTACAACACTTGCCGACGTGACTTCCATTAACTACTTGACTTGACCTGGGGCACATAGAGACTAACTTTTAATAGGACTCGACTCTCTGGGAACAACATACTCGTACCATTTACGCATGTTTCGAATTTGATATCCCTTTCCATTTCCAAGGGCCAACCAACCACTTTATGACTTCGATCCCTTCATTGTTACATACCTGACTTCACATGTTTTGACACATGGGCCATAACTCGACTAAAAACCGACTCTAATTGAAAGGAAAATGGCAACGCTAACATGATATACCATTGGAAAGGTATCACACTGGCCTACACCACCTGTAGGATTGATTTAGTTTTTGATTTAGTTCTCATAATTCAAACTGATAAGGAATTCACAACTATGAATTTTGGCTATTTAGGAGGCATGCAACTCGTGCCATTTGTAGAATGGTCATACAAACTTAGAATGAGGAAAATGATAGCTCATTGAAAATTTTATTCTATGAAATATAGGGTAAAACCACTATATTGTTTTAATAAAAATAAAATAAATCACCTTATATTCTATGAAATATCATGTTCATATGGGACCCACCCAATGACCAACGAAAGGGGCCAACATTGAAAATTTTACAAATTGAGTCTTCATCTCATGAAATATGAATTGAGAAGCCTTGACATAGGAAATTGTGAATGGGAGGTTTTCATAAATAAAAAATAATCCAAGGATTTCCTCCCCCAGAGGGAACATATTATGTCTCTAAAACAAGTGGAACAAGGCCGAATTGAGCTTGCTTGGGTGCCGAGAAGATGTTGTTGGACATAATAATATTGATGATTGTCATGAAGATTCCAAATAGGTGATAGTAGGATAGGTAACACTATAAATATCAAATCCATTTATCCCTACTGACCCTTTTATTCATACTTGAGGTACTGACCAAACTGAAATTTGAACCCAACAATTGATTTGAACCAAGACCAAGTGTGTAATACCCATATGTTGAACCCAATGGTAAATGTAAATGAAAATGTACTTAAGTTGGTGAGATGTTTGATATCATTTTTGTATGCAGCTTCCATGGTATAGTGCGCACATGTATTGCACACTAAAATGATGAAGTGTGCACATTCCAGGATACCGCACACAACAAACTTAAGTGCATGCGATTTTGAGGGCAGGGAACCTTTATGTATATGTTGTGTTTATTTTTTAGGCTAGAGAGCATAGATACTAAAGGACAATGAGCCTATTTTTGTATATGTCTTATCATTAATATAAAATACATCGCTTCGTGTAGACAGACCACAATAAAATAGTATGTGGGACTAAACTCCACTAGTTAGGGAAAGGGGAGGGCTAAAATTTAAGGGAAAGGGCTAAGCTAGGGAGCTTAAGACAAAAATGAATATTATATTAATATTCATTAAAGTATAAAGTATGGATAGTTATTTTATCGTAAGTTCTAAGGATGGGGACAAGTGGGCCAAAGCATCTCCCAACATGACAAGTGTCAAGTTGGGAACATGCATACATACAGTTTGGACTTAGTTCATTTTCCTATCATTCCATCATCATTCAATCACTCATTGAGATGTCCTCCATACCTTTATGTTACTATCACTGTACCTGTACCTATATACGTACTCATACCTATATCTGTACCTGGTTATCTTGGGATTTGGACTGAAGAAGCGAGTTTCCAGGCCCGTGGGATACTGAAGAGGAGGGTTGTCAGACCCGTGAGAAATTTCTCTCTAGGTGAGAGAATTGTTGGGAATTGATTCCCAAAGGTTCTAAATTGTAGCTACAGGGCTCTGATACTTCCTGTTCGGCTTGTTGCTGAAGCCCTGGAAGGGAAGTGGGGTAGCCAAGGGATTGTTGGGCAGAGAAGGAGCACACTTCCTGGGGTGGGACATGCATGTGGGGAATGAGGGATTGTAGGTTGTTAGTCTGAGTTGGCACATGTGACAAAGTCTTTCCTGTTGATTGAGATACATCAACCTAGTTAGGAATCCATTTACCCAGGTGGAGTTTAGTCCCAACACGGGGGTGACCCACTGTTGAGAGTGATGAGCGGTGTGGTCTAAGGCTTGGAGGTTCATGGAAAGTCTGCATGCAATTGGTGATATTATTACCAAGATAAGTGTCAATTGTGTGTTAATTTATATGTTGCATTATTATTTATGTGTTTATGTTTATGGATTTTTCCGGTGTGTGGTTTATACCTATCTTTATATTTATGGGTATTGCCTGTCTATGCTGCATGAATATGTTTATTGTTATTTCTGTATGAATCTGTGTATTTACATAATGTATTTTTTGTTTTAAGTTTTATATATAAATTTCCACAAGAGTTTCTGTGTGTATATGTTTTAATTTGCATACAACGATGAAGAATTTTATGTGGCATAACCCAATTGGATGTTGGGGATGTTACAATATGGTATCAGAGCTTCATTTTTCAACGTTGAGCCTGGATGGGCCGAGCAAGTTGAGTTGAAGAGAAATGTCCATGGTAAAAATTAGAAGCAATTGCGTGGAATTGGGAAAAAAGCCCCAATTTCTGTTGTTAAATTCGTGGGAAAATTGAGAAATTTGGCCAAGTGTTGAGATATTCTTGATTTAATATCTATTCTAGCAAATTTAGACCTGGAATTGGTCGAATTTGAAGTTACAGGGAAGCCATGAAAGGTGGAGCGAGATTAGTTGATTAAAATTCTCAATTCGTGAATTGAGTTTGGGAAACATTTGTTCCAAGAATGTCAGCCAACAATGATTTGTTGTTGTAGAGGTTGAATTCGTGTTATCGGGGTGAAATTGAAAAAATTTCAGAGTTGCAGAATGTCTATGGTGAAAATTGGGAAAAAGTTGGCAAAAGCCCCAATTTCTACAGCGAAATTCACGAGGAATTGATGCGCATAAAAAAGGAATGAGTGCAGGTGTGCACACTAAAAATGCATGATGCGAAGTAAAAATCTTGTGATTCGTGGATAAATATTGGTGTGCGGGTGCGCACACTAAAATTTGGTGATGTGCGGTGCAGAGTGGCATTGCGCGGAAAAATATTGGCATGCGGGTGCGCGCGCTAAAATTTGGCGCTGCGTGGTGTAGAGTGGCATTGCGTGGAAAATATTGGCGCGTGGGTGTGCACACTTAAAATTTGGCACTGCACAATGCAAAGTGGTAATACGCAAAAAATATTGGCGTGCGGGGGTGTGCACTTAATTTTGGCGCTGCGAGATGTAGAGTGGTAATGCACGAACATTTTTGGTGCATGGGTATGCGCACTAAATTTAGCATTGCACGATGTAGATTGAGTGGCGCATACATAATATTGGTGCGCGTGGTGTGCACACACACAATAATGGAATGCATGGTGTGTACAATATTGACAGAGCGCAAAATAATTTTGTTGGTGCGCGCGCAATGTGGGTATATGTTGTTGCGCAACAATTTAGTTAATGGTGCGTGTGGAGTACTGGTGTGCGGTGGGAGAATACTAAAATTTGACATGGTGCAATACGTAGAGTAAAATGTGCGTGGAATATTAGCACACGACACAAAAAAAAATTGCGTGCAATAGGTAATAGTGCATGAACCAAAATTGGGCACGGTGGATATTGGTGTGTGACACAAAAGTGGTGTGCACCAGTTATTGGTGCGACATAGAAGTGATCCACATTGGTTATAGGTGTGCGAAGCATGCACTACCTTATGGTGTTGCTGCGCATGCTAAATATGGGTGTACAGGTTGAAATTTGTGCACGCAAAGTCATTTGGATGGTGTACAAGAGAAGAAAACCAACCAATTTCTGCGACGTTTTATACTATTTGAAGGTCATCTTTTTGCAACGTGCTTTTGAGGCCCTTAACAACGTTTTTAGCCACTCAAAAACCACGAGAATAGAGTGTACCAAGGTGTAAAAAGGTACACTTTTTCTCTGCATCTCAAATTAAAGAGCTCGGAGAGATCTTTCTAATGGTGTAAACCGTGCGTTAAACATAGCTTTTATGAGGAAGTTACAGGACAAACAGTGGAGGGTAAATTTTAAGACCCAACTAACTTCGATGGGCCATAACTTTCTACTCCGGAATCAGATTGAGGCGCAGGAGAAGTAAATGGAAATATATTGAACCATAGAAGACATTCCTAGAGCTGAATTAAAATTCTGGGAATGTTAAAAATGTTTAATATGGAAAAGAAGGTACCATTAGCATTCTATACCAAAACCACGAATTGGCTTAGAACTTTAGCAAGCTGTAACTAGCATCCCAAAACCCAGAAAAAGGTGAAACTTGGAAAGACTGTCCAGAATATGTATATGAAGAAACTCGATTGATATCATACTAAAAATCCAATGGAGTAGGTGAAAAAATGCATAATTACTATGCATAATTGCACCTAGTTGAAGAGTGAACATAAAAAAATTAATGGAGAATTTTCAAATAACCATAACGTTTTGCTCAAGACTCAGAATTGAGCATGGAAGTAGGTGTTGGAAAGGTCTTGGATAGTAGCATATAATTATTCACCCATAAAATTGATCCAGGCAATCAATTTTTCCAGGAAATCAGAAGAAATAATTATGATATATTATTGAACCAGAATGGTTCATATTTTTCATGAAATTGATGAGTCATTTAACCTGTCAAGGTTTTGTTGGCTGCACATTTTGCAGAGTTAACAACAAACAAATCAGATCAGGATTATCACAGAGTGTAGAGGAATGGAATATGCACAAGGGACTTACATATAGGAAAATGAAGTCAGTGGGATGGATGTCCATATGGGCCTTGAAGGAACAAAATCCAATGGACATGGAGACGGAAGGGATGAAAATATGAATATGGTAGAGACCATTAAAAATTTGCAGAAGGATGTCCAAATCCATAAAGATGATAATGAAAATATTATGAGAGCCAAAGAGTAGCAAGAGGACTTTAACATGAATTTAATGTAGAGCTTGAACATAATAGAAAATAAATTGGATAAGGACAGTGGCTCAAGCAAATTCGGAAGTCAAGGGTCTCTTGATGAGAAAATAAGAACAAGAAGTGTTAGAAGACATCACCATCACTCCCCGAGGCATTCCAATAAGAAAGAACACAACATATCATGTCCATCCCATGCTAGGAAGCATAAGAGGTTTGGGGTGGATGAGCTACGAGGAGAGATGAACAAAATCAAACCTCCTACATTTGATGGTGAGCACAAGAAGGATGAAGATGCAGAGACATGGCTACTGGGCATGAGAAAGTATTTTCAATTGCATAATTATTCTTATCATGTAGAAGGAATAATTTCCATCTATCAACCCAAGGGAAAGGAATCCATGTGGTGGGATCATCTTGTGCAGGTGCAACACATTAAAGAGAAACATGTTACTTGGAGGGAATTCAAGAAGTATTTTGAAAATAAATACTTGACTAAGAGATACTATGACAGGAAAATGAAAGAGTTCTTTGAACTCAAACTCGGGAGTATGACCATAGATGAATATGAAAGAAGGTTTTTAGAACTGTTGAAGTATGTTTCTTTCATCAAGGATGAGATAGTTAAGATTCATAGGTATTTGAGTGGATTTTCATCATTCATCAGTGACAAAATACAATATGATGATCCCAAAGCATTGGAGGAGACCATAAGTCGAGCCAAATTCCTATATGATCAACAAAAATCAAGGCCAAGTTTCCAAAAATCTTGGGAAGACAAGAATAAATTCAAGATGGATCAGAGGAAGAAGGGAACTAAGCCACCATTCTTCATAAATAATCCTCAGGGACAACCAACTTCTAGAGAGCCCAGAACGATCGAGAAAGGGGGTCAAAGGCCAAGGCATCCACCTATTCAATGTTGGGGTTGTAAAGAATATCATATGTTTAGAGAATTCCCTCATAGAGGTGAAAAAGTGAGGACTGTTCATAATGTACATCAAGCTGAAATAGTGGAAGACATGGGCATAAATGTACCAAGGATCTATGCAGCCCTGGACAATAAGAAAGGAGAGTACCTGTCACATATGATTGAAGTGGAAGGTATGATCAACAACCAAACCATTACTATTTTAATTGATTCAGGAGCTAGTTATAGTTATATAGATCCTAAGATGGTGGAAAGTTTTCATTTTCCAATAAGAAAGCATGGAAAATATTGGTTGGTGCAACTGGCTACCAGAGCCAAAAGGAAATTTAATGAGATGGTTAAGTCATGTCCTATGGACATGAATGGACTGAACACCAGGGAATATTTGAACATCTTTCCTTTAGGTTCCTATGATTGTCTAATTGGAATGGATTGGTTGGACCAATATCATGCTATCCTAGACTATCATAATAAGGAATTTACTTGCTTGGATGAGGAAGGGAACCTAAGGATAGTGCATGGAATTCCCAGGGCAGTAACCATCAAATAAATTTCAGCATTGCAGTTGAAGAAATGTTATAGAAAAGGGTGTCAAATATTTTTAGCACATATGGAAGAAACACCTAAAGATAGAGTGTCAAATATTGAAGATTATGCAGTCCTAAAAGAGTTTGAAGATGTGTTTAAGGAAATACCAAGATTACCCCCTAAAAGAGACATTGATTTCTCCATAAATTTGATGCTTGGAGAAGCTCCAGTATCCAAGACTCCCTATAGGACGAGTACACTAGAATTGAAGGAGTTACAAATGAAACTTGAAGAGCTCTTGAATAAGGGGTATATACTCCCAAGTGCGTCACCTTGGGGTGTCTCATTTTTATTTGTGAAGAAGAAGGATGGAACATTGAGACTATGCATTGAATTTAGGTAGTTGAACAAGGTAACTGTGAAGAATAAGTATCTTTTACCAAGGATTGATGACCTCTTTGATCAACTGAAAGATGAAAAAATATTATCCAAGATTTATCTTAGTTCCGGTTATCATAAAGTAAGAATTAAAGAAGAAGACATCAACAAGACTACTTTTAGAACAAGTATGGTCATTATGAGTTCAAAACGGTGCCCTTTGGATTATCAAATGCACCAGCTGTATTCATGTGTTTAATGAATGGGAGCATTAGTTGTATGCCAAATTGAGCAAGTTCTCATTTATCATAAGCAAATTCATTATTTGGGGCATATCATTTTAGAGGAAGGGATAACAGTGGATCCCGAGAAGATTGAAGCCATTAGAGAATGGTCAACGCCAAAGAATGTGACATAGGTCAGATCATTCATGGGCCTTGCAGGCTACTATAGGATATTTATTGAAGGTTTCTTGAAGATTGCACACCCAATCACTTCCTTGCAAAAGAAGGGTGTGAAGTTTCAGTGGACATTGAATTGTGAAAAGGGTTTCCAACAATTGAAGCAATTATTAACAAGTGCTCCCATACTAAGGATTGTAGATCCAAATGAAGACTTCATTGTATGCATTGATGCATGTAAAGAAGGACTTGGTGGAGTCCTCAGTCAAAATGGGTTTGTTGCATGTTATGAATCAAGGAAGTTGAAGGAACATGAAACACTAGTACATATGGGTGGATTATTCCATGAAATTTTTCCACGTTTCCATTATTTTCATTTTTTTTTAAATTGGGCGGGATTATCATTGCTATTGCCATGAAAGTTCGTCTCTATAGCGACGATTATTTCATACCTCAAAAAGCATCTGCTAACACACGTGGCTTGCAACAACTAGTTGACTTTTTTGGGTCAACTCATGAATTTTCGTCGCTATACCGACGATAGTCGATCTATATATACCCGACTTTAAGAGACTTTGTGACACATTTTCTATAGTTGCAACATTGTTCGTGGATTGTTTTTGAGCTGTTTATTTTTTTTGTCACCCACCGGTTGAACAAATCCAATTCTCAATCTACATAGCTCGGATTTTGAACTTGCAAGGTTAATATGTTTTTTTATTTATGTACTCATTTCACTTGTAAATTTTTGTTCAAAATAAATTTCATGTAGATTGTTTTTTCCTTGATAATATATTATATGTGCATTACCATATTTCAAAATATTTATGTCATTGGTTTTTGGATCTAGTTAGTATATTCTATGGAAATTCATGTGAAATGTCAAGAAAAATATTTTTCGAAGAAGTATTTTAAGAAGAGGGAAAATTACTCCATCAATAAGTCAATTCAAACATTAAAAACGGATGTCATTTTCAATCTAGATTAATTTGAGCCTACAATTCCTTATGTAAATTTAATCCTTATTACAAAACCACCAACTCATAACAACTTTACCGGTTGGACTAATGTTTGAAATAGAAAGTGGAAAAAAAATCCTCTTAGGTCTAATCCTATCCCTTAGCGACCTTGTTAGCTCTCTAACTTTTGTGTTTCTATGATGTCAAAATGTCAAAATGTCTTAGAAGAAATAATAGTGAGGATTGTAGGTCACTGTAAATAAACATATCATAATCGAAAAGAGTAGATAAAATATAAAAAATTGACAACTTATTGTTTGGTATGGTGTAGGTAAGACAATTACTTGTCAGTAAAAGGATTTGTCACTATGAACGAAAATGACAAGAAGCTTGCTCGGTTAAGAGCGAAATTATAGGCGAGGGGTGGTGTGCAAGATACCAGATATAATAAATATGCACAACATAAATAAAATGCTAGAAATGGCAGAATAACAGTAATATATCCAGCATAATCTCCATAATAACACAGAAATGATATAAGAACAACAACAAAAATAGCACTTTGATTCAGAAAGCAATGTTCACAGGCCTCTTCGAGGGGCAACCTCCAATCGAGCAGTGCTCTGTTACAATAATCTCCAAGCTAGGGTTTTCATACCCTCGACCCTTATTTATACTAAATATGTCTATCAAGAGAAGCATCTAGAAGAAGATCCTTCTAGAAGTGGAAGCTTCTATTAGGCCTTCTTACATCCACCTAATTCTATTTTATTGAAAGGCCTTATTAATATTGACCTTTATTACATCTGAATATATTGATATACCTATGTGCGGGTTAGGACCTTAACATGTCCGCCCCCTTAAAAGCAACCTTGTACTCAAGGCTTGAGATGTGGAAACTGCTGCAGAATGGTAGCTGGTTCCCAAGTGGCATCTACTGGATTCGTATCTTTCCACTGGACTAGCACTTCCTTAATGGTTCTCTGATGTAGGTGACACTCATGCTGGTCCAAAACTGCTTCTAGATATAGCCAAATGGATCCTTCTTCAGCTAACTTGGGAAGGTTGGTTTGAATTTGGCACCTAGTTCCAATCTCCTTCTTTAAGCATGAAACATGAAAAACTAGATGTAGCTTTGACTGACTGGGCAAAGCTAAATGATATGTGACTTGTCCCACACACTTGAGAACTGTATAAGGACCATAAAATTTGGGCGCTAGCTTCTAACAATGCTCGACCTTGAGGGAAGTTTGCTTGTATGGTTGTAGTAGAAAAAACACCTAATCCCCTTCCGCAAATTGACATTCAGAGCGACCTTGATCTGCTTGTTTCTTCATGTGATTTTGTTCCATGACCAAGTTATCTTTAAGGGTACGAAGAATATCCTCTTGAACTGTAAGTGTTTGGTCAACCGTTTGGACCTTCGAGGTACCCGGTAAGTATGAGAGAACTGAAGGTGGCTTCTGTCCATATACCTCTTCAAAAGGAGTCATGCAAGTAGCTGTATGGTAGGAAGTGTTGTACCACCATTCGACTATGGGTAGCCATTGAGCCCACTGATGTTGTTTTTCAGAGGCAAAACACCTCAGATATGTTTCCAAACACTTGTTGACAACTTCCGTTTGACCATTAGTCTGGGGATGATAAGTTGTGTTGAGATGCAATTGGGTGCCCTGGAGCTTAAACAGTTCTTGCCAAAAATTTCTTGTGAAAGTTGGGTCACGATCAGAAACAATAGAGTGCAGCATGCCATGAAACTTGAATACTTGGTCCATGAGAAGTTGAGCCACCGTGGATGCAGTAAATGGGTGTTGAAGAGCGCAAAAATGAGAATACTTGGAAAGGCGATCCACAACCACCATTATGACTGATTTATTCCCTGATTTGGGTAAGCAGGTAATAAAGTCCATAGAGATATCCTTCCAAATAGCCGGTGGAATCAGAATCAGTTGTAGTGTGCCTGGAGATTTGAATGTTTCTCCCTTGTTGTGTTGACACACCTCACATTCAACAACAAAATTATGGATGTCCTATTTCATACCATCCCAGAAAAAAAGAACGTTTGACTCTGTCATATGTTTTGGTGAACCCTGAGTGCCCCGCTGTGGGTGTAGCATGAAGCTCAGAAAGTATCGTGAATTTAAGCTTTGATTGTTTACTTAAATACAAACGGCCTTTGTATCGAAGCTCATCCTGGAGCCAAGAGTACCCTGGGGGTGCCGGAGCCTTGGTCTGCAATTGCTGGATCAGATGCGAACTTTTGGGATCTTGAAGCCATTCCTGGCGCACCGCTTGGAGCCAATTGGGTACAATGAAGGAAAGAGAAAAAAAGGGATCCTTCTTCTTCATATTTTTGGGACAGTGCATCCACCACTACATTATCTTTTCCCTTCTTGTAAATGATCTCATAATCATAACCAAAGAGCTTAGTCACTCATTTTTGTTGCTCCTGGGAGGAAATGCGTTGTTCCAGAAAGTACTTGAGGCTTTGATGGTCAGTCTTGATTTGGAAGCATTGCCCCAAGAGATAAGGGAACCATAGATCAATGGCATGCAAAATAGCCAACATTTCCTTTTCATAAATGGGTTTTCCTAGATTCCTTTCAGACAATTGCTTGCTGGTGAAGGCCAAAGGTCGACCCTCTTGCATAAGGACAACGCTAATTCCTTTCCCTGAGGCATCACATTCCAACACAAAGGTATTTTTGAAATCAGGAAGGGCCAGAACCGGAGTGGTGCATATGGTCATCTTCAAGGTTTGAAAATCTTGAGCAGTGGTTGGAGTCCAAGTGAAAGAGTTCTTTTTTAGGAGAGCAATGAGAGGTGCTGCAATCTTTCTGTAGTTCTTAACAAACTTGTGATAATACCCTATTAAGCCCAGAAATCCATGCAAGCTTTTGAGAGTCTTTGGGTGCAGCCAATATTGCATAGCTTCAATCTTTTTCGGATCCACCCTGACACCATCCTTGCCAACCAGATGACCCAAGTATTCTACTTCTGAGGCACCAAAAGCACATTTAGACTGTTTTAGGAAAATTTGGTGCTGGGAGAGGAGATGGAGAACTTGATCCACATGAGTAAGATGGTCTGTCCAAGTTTTTCTATAGATGAGGATATCATAAAAAAAAATTAAGACAAAATGACGGAGAAAGGGACGAAATACATGATTCATGAGGCTTTGGAAGGTGGAGGGGGCATTACACAAGCCAAAGGGCATGAACAAAAACTCATAGTGGCCCTCATCAGTGTGAAAGGACATCTTGGGAATGTCTGCCTCTTTCATACATATCTGGTGATAGCCCGAGCGAAGATCAAGTTTACTAAAGAATTGGGTGTCACTCAATTCATCCAGGAGGTCATCAATGACAAGAATGGGAAATTTGTCTTTAATGCTCAGTTTGTTGAGGGCACAGAAGTCAGGAAACATTCTCCAAGAACCTTCTTTCTTCAGGACCATGACTATAGGAGAAGAGTAAGGGCTCGTACTAGGGTGGATAATGCCTGCAATAAGGAGTTCCTGGACCATTTTCTCAATTTCATTTTTTGTGAGAAGGGGTGGTGATATGGACGGATATTGGGAGGAAGGATTCTGGTTACAAGGGGAATGGAATGATCATGAACACCATGGGAAGGAGTGAGGCCTTGGGGAGTGGAAAATACCATTTGATGTTTAGAAAGGAGAGCTTGGAGGTCATGCGGCACTGGGGGTGTCTCTGTTGCTTGAATGGCATGGAGTTGGGCAATGACACCAGAATGACCTTTTTTGAGCAGCTTTTCCATGCGATGGGAACTAATGACCTCATGCGAACCAACAATGATGCCTTGGAATTTATATTGGTGGCCTTCCTGGTCGAATTGCATGGTTAATGCCTTAAAATCCATGAGAATGGGACCCAAATTTCTTAGCCAGTCTGCACCCAGCACAATGTCACAACCACCCATGTTGATAGCAAACATATGGGATTTTAGGTGGTAGTCACCAATTTGGAGACGCACATTTTCACAGCACCCTCCACATTTCATGGAACCACCATTGGCAATCATTATTTGGAAATTTTTGACAACATGGATGTAGTAATGAGTTTCTTGGGCAATGCAGCGATGAATAAAATTATGGGTGCTTCCACTATCAACCTGAATGATTACCTTCTGATGCTTGATGTAACCGATTAACTTGAGGGTTTGGGGAGCGGAAAAGCTAGTGAGAGCATTGAGGGAAATGATGGATTCTACTTCGGGAGGGTCTGAGGGAGGGGTTATGTCAGTGATTTTAGGTGACTCAGACACAAGGGGAGTTTCAAAATCCTCTTCTGAAATATCCTCAGAGATGGCCATAAAAAGCATTTGTTCCTTACACTTGTGGCCCGAGAAATATTTGTCATCACAATTATAAGAAAGGCCTTTGAGTTGGCGTTCAGCCATTTCATCCCTGGTCAATTTTTGGATTTTTAATGGGGTAGAGGGAGTAGTGGGAGTGACGGGTTTAGGGCGAGGGATAAAGGAGGGTTTTCGGTTTTGAGATGATACAACATGTTGTGCTTCTTTAGCTATTTTAGTAGCCTCCACCCAAGTCAAGGGTCGAGCCATGAGGACATGGGCCCGAATCTCCTCCTTGAGGCCACTAATAAAACACTCTCGAAAGAAAGCATCAATCATGCCCTCTATTTGAAAAGCCAGGCGCTCAAAGGCAAATATGAAGTCTTCTACCGTTCCAGATTGTTTCAACTTTGTCAAACGGCCCAAATGGTTGGTGTCAGTGTCAAAGCGTCCATAAAGCTCAGTCACAAATTGGGTCCAAGCAATATACCCTTGACGAAAAGTTTTTCTCCATTGCCACCATTCCCAACATTCTTGATCTAGATGGAGAACACCATACCGGAGTTTGTCCAAGTAATCTATAATGCCGTATAAAGAGAAATAATGTTCCATTTGGGTTACCCAACTAATGGGGTCCGAGCCATCAAATTTGGTCACGTCCACCCACAGAAGGCGTATGTCACGTTGAAAGTGATGGGACTGAAAGGTATGGGAATGGGAGGAAGTTTCACCTTCATTCTTTGGAGGTGCTTCAGAGAAATGGTCATCTGTAGGGATCTTTAGTTTGGTGCATAGTGATGCAAAGACAGATTCAAGCTAGGTGGTCAGTTCTTGTTTGACTTCCTCCATTGAGGACTGCATGGTTGTATTGATGGTAGCATGGATGGATGAATCGATGGAGGAAATAGTAGCACTGAGTTGTTTCACTTCTTTTTGGGTTTCTAGGAAACCAGATTGCATGGTGTTGAAGCGAGCTTCCAGGTCTTGGCTATGCGTATGGGCCATGAGGATGGGTGAATTGAAAAGGGGCGGGCGGGGTCAATTTTTTTTCTGAAAAATGATATGGATGGATGTGATAAGGGTAGAGAGATGAATCCAATGGAATAGATCTCAAATAATGGTGAAACAATTTCCAGACTTTTTTTTTTTTTTTTACACCTACGGAGTTATACTCTGGTCTGAAGAATATTGCAGTGATGAAATCAAAAAATGCTTAACCAGAAAGAGATGTGTATTTACTTGGCAACCCAAACACAGTTGCACGACAATAGATCTAGTCTGTTTTAACTTGTTTATGTTTTTGTCCCCCAAGGGTTAGGTATTCAAGAGTTCTATAGACAAGGGTTTGCGCTGTGCTATAGCTCTCTGATATACGTGCGGGGTCCAATAGTAGTACTCAGCCCAATATCTCATGGCACTAACTAAGGAGGATAGACCATACCCTTAGCTGTACTACCCGACTACCCAGGTACTAGAGAGTATCTTCCCGAGTGCTGTTCTCGATGACACTATAGTAGTCCGACGACTGATAGGTTTATCTAAATAGGGCTTCAGGAAATCTAGGCCGATCCATACACAGGTGTTGTCTGATGCGCTACCACTCGAAGGGGTACCAACAGGGGTTACAAGGGTGGCCAACAGATGTGTGCTTAACAACCACTTGTATTTCCTGCGTGTATGAATCCCTCAACCACGGGTTTATGCGCGTAATGAAAGATCTCTGTGGTTTAAAGACATTGGAATACGTCTCTACCCTGGAAAAAATTCCCACAATTTATGCCAAGGAAAGTGCTCTGATACCACTTGCAAGATACCAGATATAATAAATATGCAGAACATAAATAAAATGCTAGAAATGGCAGAATAACAGTAATATATCTAGCATAATCTCCACAATAACACATAAATGATATAAGAACAACAACATAAATAACACTTTGATTCAGAAAGCAATGTTCACAATAATTGAGCAACACTCTGTTACAATAATCTCCAAGCTAGTGTTTTCATACCCTCGACCCTTATTTATACTAAATATGTCTATCAAGAGAAGCACCTAGAGGAAGATCCTTCTAGAAGTGGAAGCTTCTATTAGGTCTTCTTACATCCGCCTTATTCTATTTTATTGAAAGGCCTTATTAATATTGACCTTTATTACATCCAAATATATTGATCTACCTATGTGCGGGTTAGGACCCTAACAAGGTGGAAAATGTTATTTCCCTTGCTATGATTGCAGGGGGTTGCAAAGATTTTTTTTTTAATAACAACAGCGAAAAGACATTGTAGGGAGAAGAGGCACGCCGAAGGGAGTTATGAATATTGTCCCTTGGTAAGAGGATTCAATATTTAATGTATTCTCTGTAATAATCATCATGTCATGAATTTTACTAATATTTCTTATCGGGATTTTTATATTTTCTATACACACTAACTTTTCTACGTTGTTTTTAAATATATATACGATGCCCCCCCCAAAATGTTGACCTTCAGAGAGTTATTTTCCAAGTACTAGCATAAATACTCCTTTACAGGGTGATGAACTTCGAGATCAAAATATTGAAGTTGTTGATCAAGTTATTAATGATGATATGGATGGAGATAATGTTAGTGATTCAAATTAGGAATATGAGATACATAGATTGATCCAAGACACATTTGCTCCAATGTATGAGGACAACTAGGATGATAGTCATGATGTTGATCCTCTACTCGAGAAGTCACGTCAACCTCTTTATGAAGGCTCAACAACAAATATTCTATATACTATATTGTTTTTGGTGAACTTGAAGGTTTTGAATGGTTTATCAAACACATGCCTCACACAAATACTAAGGTATCTAATTTGTTAACTATTTATGCTTGCATGTTCACAAATACTTAAAAGGTTCAATTTTTTCCTATATTGCTATTGTTTTCTAATTTGTAAATTAGTATGGATGCGATATTGATGATTAATATTGTTTACAATGACTTATTGTTTTGATTTTTTTAGATTTTTAGGTGAATTTCTATTACCGACGTCAAATATTTTTCCACGCACATATCGAGAAATATCCGTGATTATGAAAGAAATTGGAATGGAGTATCAGGCTATTGATGCATGTCCTAATGATCATATCATATACTATGGACAATATGCATTAGAAAATGAATGCCCACAATTTCAAATAAGTAGATATCGAACCGATAAAGCATCAAAGAAGGTGCCTTGCAAAGTTCTTCGTTATATTCCAATAATCCTACATTTCTAGCGGTTGTTCAGGTGCCAAAGTATAGCACAGTTTATGGATTTCCATGCAAAGAAAAGAAGTCGAGATGATGTTCTTCAAATTCCTGTAGATGGATCTTCATTGAATTAAATCGAATAAAAGTGGCCAATTTTTAAAGAAGAACCTCGTAATGTTAGACTTTCGTTGGCAGCTGATGATGTCAATCCATTTGGAGAGCTTTGTTCTATGTACTTAGTGTGGCCTGTTTTTGTTATAAACAATAACCTTCCTCCTTGGATGCCGATCAAGAGAGAGAACACAATGTTGGCAATGATTGTTCTAGGTATTTAATTATCTTTTATTTTCTTTAAAGTATGACAAAATATTTCATTTCTTTGTTTAGTGCATGGTAATTATTTCTTTTATATACAACAACATCTAGATAAGTATAATTAATCATGCAATATGTTGAACCAATTAGGTAAGTACCATGTTAAAGATATGAACGTATATATTGAGCCTCCTATCGATGAGTTGTTGAAGTTATGGGCTAGCGTCACTATGTATGACATCTCTAGACCAATATGGAAAAAACGATTTCAATTCCATGGAATACTATCATAGACAATTCATGATGCTCCTGGGTTAACACATTTTTGTGGTATATTGTTACTTTCTTTTGTGATTTAATATTATATATATATATTGAAAATATCATGCATTATTTTAAATTGTAACTCTAATTCACTACATTAATTCATATAACTTGTAGGTCTTCAAACAAACAGTAAATTTGCATGCCCAGTTTGTGGTTGCATGATAAAATCTTGTCGTTCAAGGAGTTTAGGAAATGAAGTGTTTGATGAGTATAGGAAATTTCTGCCTAAGAACCATAGTTATCGAACTACGAACATAACAAAATTCAATGGTAAAGAAGAGAATGGAAAAAAACCACGAAGAATGACACCTTGCCTATGGAAGTTGGAATATATTAGAAATCATCAAGGTATGCAAATTATTTATGTATGACATATTATATAAATCTTTGGTTAATTTCATTTTGTTTGATTAATTAGTGTTAATTTCAATTTGTTGATGTTTCATGAATGTTGTTAAGGCACGGATGGGCTTCCACGAGGAATGAAAAGTTACCTGATGCAATTCAGTAGGTTTCCATATTACGAACACCTACAAATAGTTCATTTGTTTGATACAATGCATATCGGGAAGAAAATAACAAAATTGTTATGGCGAATATTAGATGGAAGGACTAACAAAGAGAGAATTGGAAATATTTGTTGTGACACCCAGGAATCTAATAACACATTGCAAAGTGTTATTATTAATTCTAATGGTGATGGTTGTGAACAAAATACTAGTCTTCCTTGGTTATTGATGGAGCAACAGAGCAATACTGTAAAAGAGGTCATTCAAAAAATTAGGTTTCAGACGGGTTTTTCGTCGAACATACAAAATATATTAACGCAAAAGGTGATTTTGGTGGGGTTAAAACAACTGACTGGCATACATTCATTAAAGTAATTAGTAGGTTATAATATATTTCCTTATTGGTATGCATGTTTTGGAAACAAATAATAATTATTTGTTTTTTGTTACAGTATGTTCTACCTTTATCTCTCCCAGACAACTTTGACAACAACATAACACAAATTATTTATGTACTTGGCAAATACATGAGGTAAGTAATGTTTTATAAGGTAAATGTACTTCTTATGTGATTTGTAGTGGAACTTATTGACATATTGTGTTTTATCTGCAAATTTATGTATGTCTTGATATTATTTTATTGCATCAACATTTGTAGGTGGCTTTCATCAAAATAAATCCATAAAGAAGATATAAAGTATTGGAAGAGAGAAATTCCCCAACTAATGTGTCAAATGCAACAATATCTACCTCCATCATTTTTCAATGCACAAGAACACTACCTCATACACCAAGTTGAGGAGATTGAATTATGTGGACCAGTACACACAAGGTTGATGTGGATGGTGGAGAGGTAGTTGAAGTCATTGAAGGCTTTTGTTAGACAAAGAGCACATTTGAAGGGTTCTATGGTTGAGGGATATATGGTATATCAATGCATGGTGTATATTAGTCAATATATACCTAAATTAGTAGAAAGTATGAATGTGCCTCACATTTGGCATCTCGATTCCATCAACAAATTTGAAGGGAAGGTTCTATTGGGGAAAGGTAAAATGAGGACTGTGAAAGGTAATTATTAGATGTTGACGTAGATTTAATATATTACACATTTATTTTTCCAATTTTATTTTTTCATACTGATTTTTTACATTTTTTATTCCTTCATATTGAACTATATTAAACTATTCCTTTATTAACAATAGCTAATTAATGATATTAAATTGTTATTTTATCATATAGTTGCTCGAGAGTGGGATGATTTACATTTATACATTGCAAAAAACCTTGATTGGATAGAGCATTGGATAAAATATACTGAAGAATACTTCGGTAGGTTATCATGGGAAGGGGTGAGTAAGATGATTAAAACAACACATCATCATCGATATCAATTTCCTGATCTTATGTCAACTAGGGAAGTTTATTTAGCCTTTGGTTTAAAAGATAAACATACAAGTAAATTGTTTACCCACATTTTCCTAGTTATTTCCCAATTTTTCAATGTATTTGGTTTGTTTAATTTTTGAAATATATATTTGCTAAGTCCTATATGAGATTTATTAATTGGCAATGTATTTTTTACTTGTTGTCCATGTTGCATTTGAAACATCACAAGGCTATGTGGTGTAATGGTCGTAAATTTCGTATCAAAATGTTGGATGATAAGATGAAAACCTTAGATTGTGGGATAACTGTAGTGTTTAAGGTCACCAACATTTCCTATAGAAGTGACATAAATCCAGAAGAAAATGAGAATAAGTACTATGGGCATTTGGAGGATATAATTGAGTGTGATTTTAATTCCTTTAAAATAGTTTTGTTTGAGGTGAAATGGTATAGGCTACGGATGCATGAACGTGATCTTGAAAGAACTGTTATTGAGCATGATAATGGATTTATCATGATTAATACAAGGGCATTTGAACCGGGTGCCTTATGTTCTTCCAAGTCAATGTGAACAAGTATTTTACTTAGAGGTACCTGGTAAAGCAGGTTGGTCATACGTTGTTAGATATGATCCAAGAGGAAGACTAGTAAAGTATAATCATGTATCCAAGGATGAAGATAATAACGAGTCAAAAGATCATGATTATGCATATCAAGAGTAGGTGGCTGTAGTTGATGTGTTAGACGAAGAAGTTGATCATCCAAATGTAGGAGACGATGATCTCATTGACGATATCGACAACTATATTAGCGAAAATGACGTTGATGATGATGTTGATATGAATGCGCCTTTCACCAATATCAATTCTGAACCAGATCCCGATACATATGTTGAGATGGATGAAGAAGAAGATGATTGATATTTAATTGTTGAAAAGAAGAGGTATGTGTTTATATCTTTGACAATGATCTTTATATGTTTTTATTTTGTATAATAGAGTATATGTTACATGTTCTTGATAATTTCAAATTAGGTATAGGGAAATTGAGAGTGATGTGGGGGGGGGGGGCATAATTAGAGATTTCACCTTCACATGGTTGCCCCTGTTTAGTAGAGAATGAACTATTCTCGAAACCAAGAGGAGCTCTGTGCGACTTCGCCTAATCATACCAACGATGTAGGTATGTCATCCCAGGGATTTACATTTTTGAATAAAATATGAATAAAATAAAATATGATCAATCCCAATGTTTTTTCAAAGCAGCAAGCTATTGCAAAACCTGTCCATAAAAATGCATTAATTCGACAATATAAGCCATTGTTCTAGTAATGGTCGACGTGGATGGGAGGGTTTCCAGACTCAAACATCACTCTAGTTCAACAGTAATCTTGATTTTCCTTGACGATATGTAGCTTGATTTTCATATGGAGCTTCATTCTCATATGTAATCTATCTCAACAGTAACCTGATGGGAAACAATAACCTTTTAATGGGGCCAATGTTGAAATTCTCTCAAAATGTTTCTATATGCATTGGAATTTGACATGGATAGATTGTTCACATGCCTTAATGATATGGACGGGTTTCTAGACTAAAATATACAATACTAGATGCAGGAACATGTGTAATATCAATGAATTTTAAAAGGAACAATGAACAGACATTGTACTAGGTCTAAACATGGGCAATGGTGACTTTTGAATGGGGCCAACGTGAAATGTTTTCAAACTATTTTTGTATGCATCGAAATTTGACATGGATAGACTATTTGTATGCCTTAACGATATGGGAGGGTTTCTGGACTCAAATTTGACTCACACACCCATTGTTTCCATCATCAATTCATCATGTAAACCATAAACCCTCATTTTCTTTCAAAGTACACAAATTGGTTGACACAAGTTTTAAGTTTTCGTCAGTCTTTATTCATTTTTCTTTCAGGTTCTACATTGTATATGCAATTTATGTGTGTCATAGTTGTGATGAAAAATACCTCTTTTCGTTCATTGTTTAATCAACACTATAAAAATGACTGTGATGAATGGCCCATGCATCCCTAAGGAAATTTCTATGATCTTGTACCTTGTTGTTTAACCCTAGATCATTCCTTGGACAACCATGAAAACCATACTTCATGTTACAAATTCATTTGAAATGACCATTGTTATATCACATATTGCATTTGTGATTCCATAAATCCCTAGGCATGGACCATAAATCCCTCTTTTTCGTTGATTACTTAATCAACACCATAAAAATCCTCCCTTGCAGTACTAGATTTGGGGAAATGTGTATTGTCAAACGAATTTTACAAGGAGATTGTACTAGGTCCAGACACGGGCAACAATGACATGTGAATGGGGCCAACATTGAAATTTTTTCAAACTGTTTTTGTATGCACTAAAATTTGACATGGATAGACTATTTGCATGCCTTAACGATATGGGAGGGTTTATGGACTTAAATTTGACTCAGATACCCACTTGTTTCCATCATCAATTCATCATGTAAACCATAAACCCTAATTTTTTTTCAAAGTACACAAATTGGTTGACATAATTTTTAAGTTTTCGTCAGTCTTTCTTCATTTTTATTTCAGGTTCTACATTGTATATACAATGTATGTGTGTCATAGTTGTGATGAAAAATCCCTCTTTTCATTCATTGTTTAATCAACACTATAAAAATGAGTACTGTGATGAATGGCCCATGCGTCCCTAAGGAAATTTATATGATCTTGTACCTTGTTGTTTGACCCTAGAGCATTCATTAGACAACCATGAGAACCATACTTCATGTTACAAATGCATTTGAAATGACCATTGTTATATCACATATTGCATTTGTGATTCCATAAATCCTTAGGCACGAACCATAATCCCTCTTTTTCGTTGATTGCTTAATCAACACCATAAAAATACTCCCTTACAGTACTAGATGCGGGGACGTGTGTACTGTCGAACAAATTTTACAAGGAAATTATACTAGGTCTAGACATGGGCAACAATGACCTATGAATGGGGCCAACGTTGAAATTTTTTCAAATTGTTTCTGTATGCACTAATATGATACATGGATAGACTATTATCATGCCTTAACAATATGGGAGGGTTTCTGGACTCAAATTTGACTCACACACCCACTTTCTTCCATCATCAATTCATCATGTAAACCATAAACCCTAATTTTCTTTCAAAGTACACAAATTGGTTGATGCAAGTTTTAAGTTTTCGCCAGTCCTTCTTCATGTTACAAATGTATTTGAAATGACTATTGTTATATCACATATTGCATTTGTGATTCCATAAATCCCTAGGCATGGACCATAAATCCCTCTTTTTCGTTGATTGCTTAATCAACACCATAAAAATCCCTCTTTTTCATTGATTTCTTATCTTCATGGAGTCATTAATGGGGTTTTTACTATCTCTATCAATGTAGTTTTCCCCCACATCCAGAAGGATAATCAATAAATAAGGTTCAATTACAAGAGATTCTAACTGCAAGGACCCGAGTGCAGTCATCGATTTGTTAGGTTTTAGTGTTCCCAATGAATGGATGCATTTTTGTTGACATGGAATGGGACAACACATGTACCTTCTTAATTTTCTTCCTTCACTTGATCTGGGCCTAGTCATTCCTAGCCTTGAATTGAAAGTTACCCCTAGTCTTAGGCATCACCCTTCATGACACTTGCCACAAAATGATTAGATCACAAGGTTGGAGGCATATGGGCATTGGGATGAGCTTTATAACCCTACAGTAACAAGAGATATTAATTGAACTTTGACTAGATTGAAAAGCCCCTTCTTCCCATGAAATGAGGTACATTCCCTTCTTGGGTCAATAATCATGAAAAACTAAAATATGGGGAAACAAAGGGGAAGAAGTAATGGAAGGTGAAAAGTATGAGCAAGAATGGTACAATGAGACTTTAAGGAGACCCCCCCAGTACCAACCCTTTCCATGAGGGCGACCACTTACTAGGAAACCATGACACACACTATGGTGAAATAGGGAAAAAAATATAATTTCCAAGAAAACATTTTCAAAATCAAGAAATGACTCTTTGCAACATGTTCAAATGATTCATTTTTTATAATGACACTTACTACAACCCGGGTCTTATTACCTCATAGATAAAGACATTTTTTCCTCCACGAGAAAATAAATGCATTTAAAAATACCAAAAAGTAAAATAAAAGGGTAATTAAATTGTCACAAGAGGTGAATCAAATGATGACATAAAGGAACTATTAAAATTCCCACTCAGATTTAATGCATCAGAAAACAATGAGTTTTCCCTCCAATGGATGTGCCCCTATAAGTCAAACATGTTAGTTAGAAGAGACTTGTCCTCACATTCCTTATTTTCTTATTTCCTAAGGATAAGAAACTAGGTTCTTTACATATCTCCGTTCAAAGCAGGCTTGTACTCGAGCCACTTTATGGGAAACCAAGATCTTTAGATATCCCTACTCAAAGAAATATTATCCTTAAGCCACCTAAGACACATATTTGTATTTTTCCAATATTGTGTTCCAACAATGCCTCAAAAACCCCTCGCAAGATGTTGGGAGTAAATACTTCATTCTATCAAAACATTGAAAGGCCCTACTAAAGCATTAATACTTTGTTTTTATAAATCTTTAAACATATCTATTATGTGATGAAGACGAAAACTGGGTGTCCTTCGAATCATCAAACTTGTGGGTTATGGGACCATATAATGGACTGTAACAGTCCTTGCAACAACCTTGAATTTGTTAAACAATACCCTGGTGTCATTGTTAATCTCCTTTGTGCAAATCCACGCT
Organism: Picea engelmannii; assembly: GCA_009831015.1. Taxonomy (NCBI): domain Eukaryota; kingdom Viridiplantae; phylum Streptophyta; class Pinopsida; order Pinales; family Pinaceae; genus Picea; species Picea engelmannii. The sequence goes on from ML777473.1 coordinate 638,948, forward strand.
CCCCAAGTGACGATCCTTTACCCATATGTTCCATAACTTCGAACCTGGGTCTAAATTTCTGAATGACCACATGTTATGACCGCACGCTAATCCAAAAGATTTTTAACTATCCACCATAGGTTTATTTTGATGATGGAAGGTCCACATCATTTTGGGGGGGTTGACTCTTGACTCAGATCTCGAGACAAGGGACCCCAAAAATCCACCTTATATTGACGTATTGATTTCTAATCCTACACATGCTCTTACTTTAGGCAATTGACTTATGTTAATGCCTTCTCTGTTTGTCATGCAAAAAGTCTATATCATCGTCGATTCATTTTGTGATCGACGGTTGATCATTCACTGTACTAGAATATGATCATTTTAAAGTATCCTAGAGTTGCAACTCTGATAGATAGCCTATGTCTCAAACTTACATCCAAACACAATTACACACACAATCATGCATGAAATAAAATGCACCATAATACATAATTACAAAAATTCATTATCGATTCGAGCTCGAATTACACTATGGCTTTGACGGTCCCGATCGCCTCTCGGCTAATCTACACACTCACCCTGGTATTAAATTATGTGGGGGCCTCCCCAAAAACACCCGAAGGTTCATAATTTATAACAATTAAAACGTAATAAGGATTGGATCACTGAAAGGATCCGATCTAACTCCCAAAAATAGCTTACAATAAGTTAAAATATGCTTAACATAACAGTTACAAAAACAAATTCAATCAATTGTAGAGGAAATAGTATCCTCAAGGCCACATCCACTTCTGGAAGGTTTGAATTTCAAATTTTGACTTGGGGGGGGGTTGATGCTCCTACATCAGACTCCTCGAGTACAAAAATCTTCATGATCTCCTCATCATGTGTTATCATTGTTGCATCTCGTTCATCTAATTTCTCTTCATGTATCACTGATCTTGTCCTTACACTTAGTAGTGAGATGTAACGAAGCCTCCACTTTCATAATCATCGTAGTCTTTGTTGTCTCCATCATCATCGTCATTATCATCATCATAATTGACATCATCATTGTTGTCATCGTCATTGTTTTTTTCTTCTTTTTCATCATAATAATCACTGTTTTCATCAACAACTTCATCATCATTATCATTTTCATCATCATCTTCAATATCATCATTGTCATCATCATCATCATCATCATCGTCCTCGTCATCATCATTGTCATTGTCATCGTCATAGTGATTTCCATTTTCATGATCATCATCATAATCAACATCTTCATCCTCCTCCTCCTCCTCCTCATCATCATCATGATCATCACCATTTTCATTGTTGTCATAGTCATCATCATCGTTGTCATCCTTGTGTAAGTTTTAAACCTGTGAAGTAAAGCAATGCATATAGATTCTTAAGCAAAACAAAATTTAATCAATGTCTCATACACATAGTACACAAAGATTTTAAACCGGAAACCCTCAATTGGGAAAACCTTTCTTATATTCATTATATCAAATTTCACCATTCAATATACAATATATATACAATGTTTTTAGGTATTCTGTAGATACCAAAACCCTAATCCCTTAATCCGAGATTAATTTACAAAACTACTAAAAATAGAAAAATCTGCTAAAAATCTGATGCAGTTGTCATATCTGACACGCCCACACACACACATGCAAAGAATATAACACCTACCCAACATTCTCCCACTTGTCGTTTTCTTTGCATCCAGGGGTCCAGGGGATTATATAGTCAACAATCAAGGGAAGCAATGCCCATTGTTACTCTACACCAGGAGAACTTTTCTGTGCTCACAGACTTTGTCAATGAATCTGCAACATTCTTCAAAGTGTAAACCTTTTCCAACAACACCTTCTTTTCCTCAACCATGTCTCTCACAAAGTGATATTGAACATCAATATGCTTTGTATTCAAATGATAAGCTGGGTTCTTTGCCAGGAAGATTGCACTCTGACTGTCACAATCTAATCTCACTGCTTATTGTACCAACCCAATACCTGAACACAATTTTTGTAACCATACTGCTTCCTTGCTTGCATGAGTGGCTGCCATGTATTCAACTTCTGTAGTTCAGAGTGCCACTACAACCTGTCTTTTGCTCATCCAACTGATTATTCCTCCAAATAGGTTAAACACGTACCCACTTGTAGATCTTCTGTGATCCAGATCTCCAACCCAGTCTACATCAACAAAGCCATGTATGTCCAACACTCTGTCCAATCCTGGTCTTCCTTGGTAGCACAATCCATAAATGGTACTTCCACTAAGATACCCGAAGACCCTCTTTACTATTTTCCAATTCTCCTTCCCTGGTTTTGACATATACCTACTCAAAACTCCCACTGCATGTGCAATGTCTAGTTTAGTACAAACCATTGCATACATCAAACTGCCAACTGCACTGGCATACATAACATGGGACATGTCCTCTTCTTATTCCTATGTCTTGGGACACTGATATTCAAATAACTTTACACCTATAGGAATAGGAACCTTGACCGGTTTACTTCCATGCATATTAAACCTATGCAATATCGTCTCAATATATTTTCTCTTATTCAACCAGAGTTTCATGTTTTCACAATCTCTTTTAATCTCCATTCCCAGAATGAAGTTAGCAGCACCAAGATCCTTCATGTAAAATTTGGTGGATAGTTGCGATTTCACCTCCTTGATAACATCCATGTTATTTCCTACCAACAACATGTCATCAACATACAACACTACATAAATGAACTAATTACCAACTTGCTTGGAATATACATAGTGATCAACCCTGCTTCTTACAAATCCCAATCCAAGGATGTATGTGTCAAACTTGTGGTACCACATCCTAGGTGATTGATTCAAACCATATAGTGACTTCTTTAGCTTATAGACCAGATCTTTCTTTCCCTTCACTACAAATCCTTCTGGCTGCTTCATGTAGATTTCTCCTTCCAGATCCCCATGTAGGAATGTTGTCTTCACATCCATCTGTTCCACTTTAAGATCAAAATCAGCAACAATAGATAAAATAAATCTAATAGAAGTTAACTTAGCAACAGGAGAAAAAATTTCACCAAAGTCAATTCCCTCAACTTGGGAATAACCTTTTTCTACTAACTAAGCTTTGTATTTCTCCACTTTACCTTGTGCATTAAACTTCTTCTTAAACAACCATTTTCTACCAACAAATTTTCTTCCAGCTGGCAACTCAACTATATCCCATGCCTCATTTTTATCCAAGGCATCCATTTCTTCAACCATGGCCTTCTTCCAGAGTTTACTATCCTCTAAATTCACTGCTTCCCTAACAGTTCTGGGATCATCATCAGTAATAGATAAAGCAAATTTGGAATGAAAATCAGGTGGACTATACCTTTCTGGTTTCCTTTTATCTCTCACTGATCTCCTCAATACTGGGGCATGAGGTTCTTCTTCTTCTTCTTCCTCTTCTTCAGATGATTCAGATTTTGCATCATCCA
>ML777473.1:676275-698472 GCA_009831015.1 Picea engelmannii
GAGCAAAACATGGGTTCCCTAAATATTTGCTCGCTAACTTATCTTCTCATTTTTTCGAGTGTTGGTACCACAAACTTATATTCGCATGATAACTTATCTTCTTATTTTAACGAGTGTAGGTACCACCAAATAGGTATCTTTCAGATCTATCTTCCTCGAGTGATGATCAAGATATAGTAAGATAGGTTGAAAGTGTGACGTGTTGTATTAGATCTACCAGTTCTAGACCAACTGGATCTGAAAAGGTAAGGAAAAGATTCTGTATACACATGCAATTTTTTATTGCCATTGAAGGGTCATGTAATTATGATGCTAAGAGCATAGGTGACATTGAGTTTCCCTTGAGGTATAGACATCTAGTGCAATGATGGGAACCTAATTATGGGTCTCTCTCTCTCTCTCTAAGGAGTAGTAGGATGAAGGAGGAGGGATGGAATCTATAGAGGAGGATACTGAAGACATCTAGTTGGTCGATTATTTAGATGATCCCAAGGAGGTGGCCAAATTTTTTAGTATACAAGTTCCATTACCAAGGGTTGGGCTACTAGGAGATTAAAACTTGTCAAATTTTGAAGGGGATAATCCTGGAGTTTCATTTTTGATAGCCACAAAACCTTTGGGTTTGAAGAATTTTGTGGATTCCATTGGTTGAATCACCCAACTTGCTGAATCACCTTGCCTTTGCGCGCACCCATCTTTCCAACTCACCCTTCCTTGCCTTCTGGAAACCCCAATTTTTTTCCCACATGAGTTGTGTCGCTAACTCTTTCCATGCCTCCGAACGCCTATCTTTTCAACTCCCCTTGGTGTGTTGTAGTAAAACCCCATGTTTGCATTGTCTTTGGGAAACCCTGAGTTTCTTCCCAGATGTGAGTTGTGTCGCTAGATCCTTGATTTTGTTGGTTGGTCACTCCTCTTTCTTACTCAGCCTACCTTTGGGTGCCCCTCTTGCTAATTTTCCTTGCATTGTCTCTGGAAACCCCAAGTTTTCCTTTCATTCGAGAAACCCCAAGGTTTTTTCCCACCGCACCTATGTCGTTGGCTCTTTCGGTTTTTTTGGTTGGGTGCTTCTCTTACCAACATGGCTTGCCTTTGGGCCCTCCTCTTGCCAACACGGCTTGCCTTTGGGCACTCCTCTTGCAAACTTTATGCAAACTTATGCAACATGCAACTTATGCAACTATATGAAACTAATGCAACTATATGCAACTTATGCAACTATACAACTATATGCAACTATATGCAACTTATGCAAGTATATGCAAGTATATGCAACTATGCAACTATATGCAACTATGCAACTATATGCAACTATATGCAACTATATGCAACTATGCAACTCTATGCAACTATGCAACTTTATGCAACAATGCAACTTATGCAACTATATGCAACTTATACAACTATATGCAACTTTATGCAACTATGCAACTATATGCAACAATGCAACTTATGAAACTATATGCAACTTATGCAACTATATGAAACTATATGCAACTATAAGAAACTATATGAAACTATATGCAACTTATGCAACTATATGCAACTGTGCAACTATATGCAACTTATGCAACTATATGCAACTATATGCAACTTATGCAACTATACAACTATATGAAACTATAAAAGAGAAGACTCACACCCCAAAGCATACCAAGATAACAATAATGGGATGCCAAGTATGATATGAATCAAGTAAACAAGGACCCCAATAAGTTTTTTACATACAATAGAATCAATTATATTCTCCAAGCAAAACATGGGTTCCCTAAATATTTGCTCGCTAACTTATCTTCTCATTTTTTCGAGTGTTGGTACCACAAACTTATATTCACACGATAACTTATCTTCTTGTTTTAACGAGTGTAGGTACCACCAAATAGGTATCTATCGGATCTATCTTCCTCGAGTGACGATCAAGATATACTAAGAGAGGTTGAAAGTGAGACGTGTTTGTTATAGGAAAATCCCCAGTGGAGTTGCCAATTTATGTTACAGGAAAACCCCCCTACGGACAAGTGGATTTCCTCTTGAACCCTAAATCTCTAATATCAAGATAGAAATGTGCTAACTTTGGTCACTGGCATCCTTTTAAACCTAGCTAATTCAATCAAATAGAGAAAAGGAAGAAGAATGTACCTTTTTATCGATGTTTGTCCTTGCCCAGTCCAAGTTGAGCCTTGATCCCCAAGCTCTTCAACAAGTCCTGCAATCCAATAACAACAAAGACAAAACAACTTCCTATTCTACCATGATTAATCCAAAACTATATCTATCTATCAAAGACAAGTTCATGTAGACATAAACAACCTTGAAAGAAACATGCCAAGCACATGTATTAATGAGAACTAGATAACAATACTTACATACCTTTGATGAAGTTGCAGTAGCCTCTTCCATCTCTCCTTGTCTAGCCCCTTTCTCAAATAATCCACAATCAAAATGAATATGCTTTACTAATTATCTCCCTTATGAGATCATAAGTTTGATGCCTCTAAACTTCCATCCTCTTTTCACCATGATAAATCCTCCTTATATAAGCTTGGAGAGACCCAACCACCTTAGAGATTCTTGGGATAGGTTGAGAATCCTTCTCCATCAGTTGTGGATCTTCCCTAAGATCTAGGCTTGACCTCATATTTGAATCCAACCAACTCCAGAGATGAGGGGGAGTTTTCCCTAATTTTCCTCAACAGCCCAAGATTTCCTCAAACAAACTAGCGCTCCCTCAGAATGGGACACAGAGTATTGCAACGCTCCCCCAAAGAAGGGTAGGGAGTGCTAGCACTAACTAACAGTGGGTAGGGGAGCGTTGCCCAAAATTTCCTTAAAATGGCCCAGTGCTCGCCCAGAGAGGTGCACAGAGTGATAGAACGCTTCCCCAAAGAGGGGTAGGGAGTGTTGGCACTCCCTAATAGTGGGTAGGGGAGAGCTGCCCTTCAAAATTGATTTTTAAGTGGTTTTCTTCATGGAAAATGCTTTGTACTCTTCATCAAGTGATTTCTCTTCCTTAAACCAGTATTTGAAGGTGTCTTAAGTGTCCCTATTAGAGACACGACATAGGCGATATGGAAGTATGATGTTTGTGACACTTGCAACACTTCTGGATAAAAAGCGACACTTACAAAACTTGTAATGACGACAATAGGTCATCATTGAAGTGAGTAATTTTGAAGTGTAACAGTGTTTTACAAGATCTACCGGTTCTAGATCAACTAGATATGAAAAGTTAAGGAAAATATTTTGTATACTCATGCAATTTTTTATTGCCAATGGAGGGTCATGTAATTATGATGATGAGAGCATAGGTGACATTGAGTTTCCCTTGAGGTATAGACATCTAGTGAAATGATGGGAACCTAAGGAGCTACCTGAAGTGGACACGGATTTCTTCATCAATGGGAGGATGTATCACATTGCTCCTTCGTCCTTACATGGATTGGGGTTATTTTCCATGGATGGCATAAAGGTCGGCTATGGCACTGTAACTAAATTGATGGAGTATGTTGGATCATTATACAAATACATTCACTAGTTGATGTTGGTACTATATACGCGAAGTATGTGGAGATACGAAGTTGCCACAAATTATATACAACTAGTAGATAACAATCAAAATAAAGGGGCAACTATGTATATTGATGGAAGGCCAAAAGCTACTGGAAACATTGCGGGCTTAATAAATAGTACACGACTAGTGGAAACAACTAAGAAACCGAGTTTCATATTTGAGGGACGTGAAGGAAATCATGTATTTGTATGTGCAACAAAAACAATAGTTCCAGGTGAAGAGTTGTTGATCGATTACAACTTAAATCGAATAGATGGAGGGAGTGCGACTATGGGGGTAAATATCTTACATACCATTCAAATCAACCTTTGATCAATCATTGTTATAATTTATCGCTGCAATAATTCATCTTTTACTGCATATATTTCATTTTTCATTATTTATTTTATGATATTACTACAATATTTCATTTTTTTAATGTTACAATTACTTTCATAACTCTTGTTGATTAATTTATTGTGTCAACATCTGTCCAGGGTGACCGTGAGAAATCACACGCTACATCTGTCTAGGGTGACCGTGGAAATGCACCCACTATGCCTCAACAGATAAATGTTAAATATAGTAACAACTTATGACTACAACAACTAAATTTATGAAATTGCATTATTTATTTTATGATATTACTACAATATTTCATTTTTTTAATGTTACAGGTGAATTTCATTACTTTTGTTGATTGATTTATTATGTCAACTTTTGTCGAGGGTGACTCTGGAAAATCACCCGCTACATCTGTCCAAGGTGACCATGGAAATGCACCTGCTGTGCCTCAGAAGGTAAATGTTAAATATAGTAACAACTTACGACTACAACAACTAAATTTATGATATTATTGCAATATTTCATTTTTTTAATGTTACAGGTGAATTTCATAACTTTTGTTGATTGATTTATTGTGTCAACTTCTGTCCAGGGTGACCGTGGAAAATCACCCGCTACATTTGTCTAGGGTGACCGTGGAAATGCACCCGCTGTGCCTCAACAGGTAAATGTTAAATATAGTAACAATTTATGACTACAACAACTAAATTTCTGAAATTTCATTTTTTTTTTTTTATATTACTGCAATATTTCATTTTTTTATTACACTTGAATTTCATAACTTTTGTTGATTGATTTATTGTGTCAACTTCTGTCCAGGGTGACTGTGGAAAATCATATGCTACATCTGTCCAAGGTAACCGTGGAAAGGCACCTATTGTGCCTCAACAGGTAAATGTTAAATACAGTAATAACTTATGACTACAATAACTAAATTTCTCAAATGTTAAAGTTCATCTCATTAATTTTATTCATCAATGTATTGTGGCATTGTCAACGTGAGAAGACACTTGCTGAGGATCTTGATGAGGATGCAATATTTTATTCAATTGACCTAATAGAAATGGTCATGAAGGCCTTGAAGAAGGAAAACATAGAATATCTAGGTTTGTTTCGCAAAAGACCGCTGACACAGGAGGACAGGTTAAGAATTACAGAGCTACAAAATCTAATAACTAATTTTGGGGTAAGTGGCATCTTGAGATATTTTTATCAGCTATGAAAATTTCATATCTGTTTTTTTGTTTTATATTTTATATATGATCTGATAAAGTAAAGTTTTCCATTTGTAAGAGTTTTTAAATCCCGTGCGCAGGGAACCTGCCAATTCTGCAACTGTTATAGGTAGTAGTGATGGTCTAATGCAACAAAAAAATCAACATAGAAAAGTACAAGTGAGGATTTTTGAGCCTCTTGAGGTTCCCCTCAAATCATTTGATGAGCACAATGATGTTGACTAGCATGACACGCTGGAGCATGATGAGCTAGAGCCTGGGACTCCACATGACTCTGGAGAGGGACATATTGTAGATGGAGAGGAAGCTATTATGCATGGAGCAGAACGAATCAAAAGAACCAGATCACTAGATGTCACCTTTCTAGTGGATGACACATGTGTTCTGATCAAGATTCAGAAGATTGCAGGTAATTGTTAATTAATTGATTCATTTTTATCATTAAATTGAAATGAACATTTGTTGAGATTATTATAAATTAATGGATAACATGTTTCTGTAGGAAACAATGTTTTCTATAGAAACTTAAATGACAAAGCATTGGAGTTGTTTGGCCCCAACATTCAAACATGGTGGAATGGCCAAGATAGAAAAAAGAAAGATGAATTGATAGACCACATTGTAAACTTGTTCGGCAACACGTTCAACAAGAAAGTGGTTACAAAGTTAATCGACGAGAATTTAAAATATACCAGGGCCCAATATAGGGAGAAATTTCAATTAGACCTCAAGCATGAGCTCCCTCCCATGGTTCCGGAGAAAGAGTGGAAGGCCCTGATAGAGGATGCAAAGGAGAAGTTGTTTAAAAAAAAAGGAAAACATCCACGAGCTGGTCAAACAAGGTACAACACATGTCATATTATTAGTGAAATATGCTCATTTATGTTTTTCTTTCTTATTTTAAGTAACAATTCCGATATCTAATATTTTTCAAAAATTCCATATGTAGGCTACCAGACACATCCAAAGAAACCAAGGCTAGAATGGAAAATCACGAGAAACATAAAATAGGCCAGGGTGGCTACGGAAAACTAAAAGCCTGAATCGTAAGAATTAAATGATTAATTGTGTTTAATATTTATTTAAAAGTAGTGAACAAATATATGTTTTTGTTATTGGTAATTTTAATGGTGTTATGCATTGTAGTTAAATATGTTCGACAATGCTTCCACCGAGGAGGACCTAAAGCTTGGTTACAAGCACAGTTTTAAAAGTGTGATTGAATATAGGAAAATCTTGGGGAAGAATCCAATCTCCCTAGCCACGTAGGTAAATAAAATGAATAAGGAAACCGTAGTAGCATGCTTGTAAAGTCTATTCATATTTTATTATATCACCATTAACTAAGTATTTATGTTTTTTTTCAAGCAACAGTGCAACCGCAACAATGAATCTAGAGGTATTCAATAGACACCACGCCATACAAGGGTGCACATGTCCAATGATAGTTGGGAGCAGAGTACCCATTCCGGTATGTATGCTTCAGAATTAGAAATATTTACTGTGACTGTAGATATTTATTTCCTGACTTATACTTATATATTATCTTTTTTAAATGGAAGAACATACATCTCAGGAGGGTGAAATACGAGAGGAACCAAGTGGACAAGAAATTAATGCACCAACTATCACAGCTTCACAGACAAGTAAAGAGCAATAGTGTAATGTTAATCAAAACAATGAATTAGTTATTTCAATTATATTTCAACATATCGATATGATCATTTTCGTTGTTGCAGTTCATGCCCCTATACAGAGGCCTCGACGGCCTTCTCAGCAACGTACCAGAAGTATGGTACATGAGTGCATGGAAACACAAACAATAGAAGGACGGGGTACAATAAATACAATGTCAAAGGATGATTATGATACCCCAATTGTCAATTTTATTAATGTAAAAAAACATAAATCAAAGAAAAATTAGATGTATAAATTCATGACTTGTATTTGGATGTTTATCGATGTTTCTAGTATGAAACATGTTTATATGAATTACAAAATTATGCTTCAATGTTTATATGTTCATATGTTTTGATGACTATCCTAGTTATGCATGAATGTCTATATGTTTTCTATATAAACAAAATCATTTGTTGGGTATGGAGAATTGAGAGCGATGTGAGGAGGGGGAGGGGCCATATGAGATTCCACCTTCATGTGGTTGGCCCTGTTCAGTAGAGAATAACCTATTCTCGAAACAAAGAGAAGCTCATTAAGGTATGAGACCACTTAAGTGTTTTCTAGAGTATTTTACATAACTAAATGCCTGTTTATTTTCTTATATATTATTTACTCATATAAATAATTTGTCTTTTATGATTCATGCAGGTCTTGGTGATGGAAATGCATCTCGTGGACAACTCTTATCAAGTTGTATGGGCTAATGGATCTGGCGAAAGGACAATGATAAGGTAAGGGTTTTGACGTTCTTTTTAAAGTAGGATTTATACTAGTAAAAGTTCACAATCCTCTAGAAAGGATAGAATTGCATTTTTGGTAGACAAGCATCAATATTTTTAACAAAGTATGAATCATAGACTGTGGGAAAAACCTTTTTTTGTATTCTTACATTGACCAATACAACTATAACAAATTTTTAGTACAAAATCTTAACCACATACACACACACACACACACGCATATGAACCCTAAGTAAACAAATGAGAGAAGAGAAATGGATAATATGTACTGATAGGAGTGAATGAAGATAATAATATGAATAATGGAGTGGAGAGTGCACTCTATCTTAGTTAAATGATACTTGCATCCAACATGGCTTGTACCATATTTTCAATCTCTCTCGTTTGATCATAAGGGTATCTGTAGGGACTTACGTTGGCAAAGATACTACATGGTGTAAGTTTAATGGCATGTTCAAAGATCTCATGAAAAAGGAAACCTTAGGGGAATTTTCTAAAACACCATGTCATGCTTATTGAAGTTATGTTATCTCTAAAGGAACATTTCCTACTTTAAGTTGGGCTTCTATCAATGAATATTAACAATAACTCTGTTAACATGTTTTGAGGAGCTTCTTCATTTTATGTGAGCTAATCACTTGAACGGGTAGAGCCTTTAGGCCATTAATTCCCCATGGTTCATGGACATTGTACCTAATAATTTAAGCAATTGAACCCCCAAAACCACCCTTTCAATAATGATGGAGTAAATGGAAATTGATAATTTGTAATCTACTTAGTTTAATGTTGTGGCATTTTCCTCCATTTACAATCACCACTTGAAAGTTTATAAATGGGTGTATAACACAATTCAGTTTGTATACCATATTTTTGTTAATGAAGGTGTGGGTACTACCTAATTCGATAAGGACTATGACATTTTGGTTGTTGATGTATCCTACAATTTTAACGGTTTTAGGCATGTCGATATCTTCAAAGGAATTCATCAATATGGTGTAAAAATTTTCTTCATTATTTAATGAGCACTCAAACTATTCTCACAGATCCTATTGAGGTTCCTTGTCATCCTTGTCATTATTCTTGAGGCGAATAGTATTTATTTGGAACATTTTTTCCACCAATGCCATTTTTTATTACACCCAAAGCAAAATCCCTTATCTCATATCTCTTCCATTGCCTTTATCATGATTATGTTGTGCTTATGCATTTTTGTGTTATTTAGAACATATCTATCATTACTTCAGGCCATGGATCGTATGAGAGACTTATGTTTATATACATTATTAGATTCAATATAACAGGCTAACTTGATGGATTTGACCATAATAGTTGGGACCTATATTCTAATTTAAATGTTGGGTTACATCATTTAAGCCATGAAAGTAAAGTCCTTGTTAGAATCTAGATATGCACCTTTGTTTTTTAGGCACTAACTATTGCAAAATTTGTATATCCAAAGGTTTATCTTCTATAAAATTGCATGAGAATGATGGGGTCCATTAAACCTTGATTTTGTAGAGGTTTATGTTCATTAAAAGTTTAAGCTCTCTATTGTTCCTTACTTCTAAATTAAATGGATATTTGTTGGATGGTAAAGGCATCATCACATAATATTTTTGTTGAGAGTGAAATGACAGTATGTCTATGCACTCTTAAAGTATTCATGCTCCTGTCAAACCCATCTAGCATCCACGAGGATGATATTGAATATGGATGACCTAACCTATCATCGTCAATAAGCCTAACAAGTGTATGAGCTAGCTAATTAAATGAGGTTTGTTCCTATTGGCTGGAATATGTCATTTGGTCATGTATGAGCTAGCTACTTGTCTGAGGTTTGTACCTATTGGTTGACAGGAAGTTGGATGCATATGAGTTACAACTCTAATTCCATTTTATATTACTAAGGCCTATTGTCATTCGTGAAGCCTAGCGTTCCAGCTACATACCTACCATTGAAGGGAAAAATAACTTATTAAAATTCATATCTCCCTTTCATGTCATGAGTTTCTTATTGACTTGTTGGCTAGACAAACCAACAATAATCTTTTGAAGCTAAAAAGGGTCACAACTTGGAGCCTAACAGGATCATCCAACAATATCTTTCCATATTCCAAATCCTCAGTGCCAATCATATCAGATAAATATTTTTAGCCCTACAAACCCATAATGGATTTCACCCTTTGTAATATCCTAACTTCAAAAATATTCCCACAAGCCCAACACCTTAAGATAAATTGTATTTCGTATATTTTTTAGGTTCATATATATTAGAGGATTTCTCTATTTATGTTTCCCCCAAATTCCTTAATCATCCCACATACCTAGCACTTAGTTATTCATTAGATTTTATATTATTTTTAGGTCCATTAAGTTAGGAGGATTTGGTTCTCTATGCGCCCTAGTACAAAATCCACCTATATACTTGACTCATGACATTATATTTATTCAATATACTTTTGGGTCCATCAAGATAAATGAGGAAATTAAGAATTGCAACTCCCCATGCTCACATTCCCCAAATTGTCAAGAGTCCTTATACGTGGTTGAAGGGAATACGATGTATTTTGTGTAAAGGGGAACATGTAAATGTTCCACATTGTAGGGAATTTTTGTTTCAAGAAGAATCAAATCCTTCTATCGGTACCTAGTACACAAGACAAATGGATAAGAAATGGAGGCTCTTTTATTGATTTGTTTTACTCATCATGATGCATTTGAATTGATATCCTTGGAGGGTGTATTCATTGTCTTTGCAGGACCTTGTTTGGTGGACATATTCAAAAGAACAAGCCTAGATTGGGCTTCCTTGGGGATTGAATCCCACAAGTTGGATACCAGGGCCCACACACTGGATGATGATGACATGCCTTTGGAGGCCTAAGAGACACCTTAGAGGATCTTCCCTATCCCCTACAATCCAAACAACTTTCCTTTAGAGGCCAAAACGTCACCTTTGAGGGCTTGACGTCACCCAAGGGATAGGGTTTGGTGGTGATTGAAGACACTTGGCCTTTGGAGGCCTAGCACACTCATACCCAACTCAACGAATTGACCTCTTGGAGGGATATGTGTGGAAATAGAAATATAGAGTGGAGGAGTTAACTTGTTCAAGCTTTCTTTTAATTGAAGCTTGCTCCCTTCATTTTATGCACCTTGATATAGAGTGGAGGAGTTAACTTGTTCCCTTGGAAAGAATTATTTTAGTCTAAGAACTTATTGACCTGGAGTGGTGCACTACTTAAGTGAAGAATATTCAAGTTGATCACCCCAAATTCATTCCACTATCAGGAGGGAAGAGGGGTGTTCCACAACAACCCTRGTTCAATCGAGAGGCCATTCCACATTAACAATAAATTTGGTTTTCTAAGGAATTTTTTGTTGTTGTGTCTATCAACTATAAGCTTTTTCTATCCAATAGATAGCCCATTGTCATAGTACACCATGCTCAATAAAAGACTCACAATATTTTTAGCTCATCCACTCTTTTGATTGCTTACTAGATTCACAATATTTGACTTGCAAGTTTTGTTGAGATTATGTAAGCAATTTTCCTTTTCAACTTATCAGCATAAAACCCCAAGTCTAAGAATGGATCAACGAATATGTTAGCCTCTAAAAATATTCCCATGTCCAAAAAGCATTCACAAACTTCTTCAAAGATAACTTTGTTTTTTACCATGCATTTTAGAAGTGTTATTTATTGATAATCATTTATTGTTTTCCCTCGAGAAAGCATGTACTGCACATTCATCCATGTTGCATGGGGTTGATCATGTAGAGACCTTGAAATTACCATAAGAACAAGTAGTAACCCTTTGTGTTCTACTATTGCCTATAATGGAATTGTTTCTAATTTGTATCATTTGATTTAATGAAGGAACAAGTAACTCTTTCACTATGTTTTTGTAATGGATTTATTATTAAATGCACAAAAGCATAAAATGGACATAACATTTGGCTCTCTCAAAAATGATAAGCCAAACTAGCATCAAGCATTCATCTCCGATTTGTTTTCCATACACAGATAATTGCTTGTCTTTTGTTATTGCATTGGTGCTCTATACATCAATGATTATTCACCACATTGTTGCCTGTCAATTTCAGGTATCTATCAAGGAGTGCTTGCTCTGAACATGGAGGATGGAACAATACATTGTTTTTGATATCTATCCACAATTTTAGCCACATGGGTAATTGGTTTGTTTATTGAATTGAACTCATATTTAATGAACTATTAAAGCATCAACCTTTTAAAATACTGCCTTTTGTGTATACCCTCATAAATATCTATATTTCCATCTTTGCAGGGCTATGTCTGTGCTTATTTCTCCGCGAATTCATCTCATAAATGCACTGGAGATGGAAGTGCTATTGTTGCACATGCCAGACTGGCTCTCTATGTCAATGATTATGTTTTTAATTTTAAATACTTGTGATGAAAAGATGATAAATACTGAATATATCATTTTTGGCTTGACTCAAAGAATTTTCCTTTTTTTTAGGATCTTGAATTTGTCCAGTTTCATCCTACAGGGTTGTATGGTGCAGGTTGCCTCATCAATGAAGGTATTGACTTCCTCATTGGATTACATTTGTTCGAAGACTTCATTTTCATTAAATGAAGAAGCCAGTGAAATCAATAACATATTAGTTATATAGTATAGAACTTCATAGCATGCTTCCGATTGAATCAATAATGTGAATTTAGACGATGCAAGGCATAACCAAATTTCTTCTCTGGAAAAATATTCTTCTTATGTAGGTTATAGATAATGGAAATGCATCTCAATCATTGATTGTGTTAATTAATAAATTTTGATTTGGTTTCTTTAATTTGTCAATAGCTAAGAGAATAGAGGAATTAAATCCTATGGACTATTTAATACAAATCGAAGATAATAATATTGGAAGTTTTCTGAGAAGAGGTGGCGATGGTGTCCCCCTTCTCAGTCTTTGCATAGAGTAGTTGTAGTAGGGATGAGCAGTCCCTGCCCATCCTCTACGGTTTAGTTTGGAGGTGAGCTTGATAGAACCAAATGCCCTAAGGGATATTTTGAAAATGCGAAGAAGAATCCATGATTACAAATCACATCAACATTTGTTGGGGCCCACTTGGGGGATATATATCATATGAAAGACTATGTGTAGTTTTGTTTGTTATTGGGACATGGTCTCAAAGTGGACCCTATGTTGGTGGATTTCTGTTAAGTGCCAGGTTAAAAGGCTCCCCTGATCTCAAGCATTGTGTTAAAGGTTTATTCATATCCATCTTTACACATGTCACACTCTAAAGATTGTGAGTGAATATTTACACATGCCATCTTTAGCTGATCTTAGTGCTCAATGCTTTTTAAAGAGATTCTTTGTATTCTTTTATCTATTTTAATACAAGATAATCATGGTGCACTAATTGGAGTTTCTTTGTGCTTTTCGAGATAGTTTTTCATGCACATGTTGGGAAATTTCTCTTGACTGACTTTCTTGTTGATGGATGAGGATTAGACCCATGAAAACTAGGTGTAATCTTCTGGACAAATTTAGCATGCTTTAAGGGTTTTTGAGGTGATGTTTCATGGCACATATTATGGGTCTTGAGATATTCTTGGATAAGTTTTTGGATGGCTCCTCTCTTATCTAAAAGAGAAGGAAATTTCAGAGAGATAGGGGGATTAGTTAATTTTTAGGCCTCTCGCTTCTTGCACTTGCACTTCAGTATTCCACATTCTACTCCCTCTCAAGTCAGATTGGACACTTGGTATGAACGAGATTATTCAACAATATACAACCCACCCACTGTAATTTAATAAAAAATCCATTCTTTTCCAACATATATACCCCGGATTCTGTTTGGCGTTCTCGTCCCCCATTTCAGGGGTATGCTAGTATTACTACATGACCATTACCTATATTTTGAACCTTTTGGACATTGTTGCAACTCTCGCTCCAATACTAGTGCAATCAAATTGGTTGATTGTAACATATATGGGTTCTACCTATGTTCCCATGTCTCAATAGCTTGATAAGAAAACATATATTAGGCCCATGAATTCTCTCCTAACCTTGGAATTATAGAAATAAGGGTTATCTTTGATCAATAATTGTTCCTTTTCTTTGTAGGCCGACTAATTGACATAGCCTCAAACTAGCTATATTCAATTGCAGATACATGTTTCTTTCATACATAAAGGATGAAGTTTTGGTTATCTCTGTATTTAGCGGCATGGACCCGGAGGAACGGGAGGAACAATCCAACCTAGGTGCCTTCATATGGAGGGAGATCAAAAAAATCAATGCAATGAGTTCACAGGCGCGAAAGCGAGCCTTTATATATTTGATTTCTTGATACCACATACCACCATACAGGCTCGTAAATACAAAGGTTCATTCCTCGGGCATATATGATCATGCTATATTCAATTTTTTTTTTAAACCTAAAGAAGGCGTGGAAATAGTGACGTAAGTTCATCGCAAGCCATTGATGAGTTTTTACTCTACTCGGATTTTTCGTTGCTATTGCCACGATTTTTCGTCGCAACTTTCTAGGCTTTTTCGTCGCACATATGGAGTCTGTGTCATAAGCTGTTGGTGAGTTTTTACTCTACCAAAATGTTTCATCACTATTGAAACAATTTTTCGTTGCCACTTTCCAGTATTTTTCATCGTAAGTATGGCATCTGAGTCGCAAGTTATTGGTGAGTTGTTTACTTTGGAACGCTTTTTCATCCCTATTGGGACGATATTTCGTCGCTATTGCCACTATTTTTAAGGTAAACCTATATTGAGTCTGATGACAAATGGAAGCCTTATGTCATCGATGGTTCCACGAATACCCGATGTGTGGATATAGCGACAAAAAAATTTCCACAAAAAATAGTCTTTTCATTCATGGAAAGTGTGACGGATATGTGTGGCAATAGCAACGAAAAACCGTGGCAAATTTGGTCATATGTAGTAGTGAAAGGCACTATGCCACTCATTATTTGGAGTTGAAAACCATAGTGCATGCCTTGAGGAAATGGAGGCACTACCTCATAGGGAAAAGGTGTGAGCTGAGGATAGACCATAATGGTGTGAAATATTTATTTGATCAACCAATTCTAAATTCCAAGAAAAGCAGATGGTTAGAATTTATTAGTGAATATGACTTTGATATAAATCATATCAAAGGGAAAGAGAACAAAGTGGTTGATGCACTCAGTAGAAGAGTGCATGAGTTGCAAGCTACATCCATTAGCATGTACCAATCATATTTGAAACACATAATTTTGGAGGTTGCAAAATTAGATTTGCAATACAAGGAATTAGTGGCAAAATTACAACAAGGTATTTTGCAACAGAAAATTGAAGAATATAAGCTAGATAATGATGAAATTCTCATGTACAGGGGCATAATTTATGTACCAAATTCCCATGAATTGAAAATTTTGATATTGAGAGAAATGCATAATGTACCTTATGTTGGGCACCCAGGTTATCGAAAAACTATTGCAGTTGTCAAGAGACAATATTATTGTCCAGGCATGAAGAAAGAAGTTGTTGATTTTATTGCCAAATGTTTGGAATTTCAAAAGGTAAAGGATGAGCATAGACACCCAGCTGGTTTGCTACAACCATTACCCATTCGTGAGTGAAAATGGGAAGTTGTAACAATGGATTTCATCACTAAAATGACCAGAACAAACAAACAACATGATTATATCATGGTAGTGGTGGATAAGCTTACTAAAGCTACCTATTTTATTCCAGTAAAGCTCACTCAAAAGGAAGCCAACATTGTTGATGTATATATGAAATAAATTGCTTGATTACATAGTATACCCAAGACAATTGTGTCTGACAGAGATCCAAAATTTACCTCAAATTCTTGGAAGGGATTATTTAATGGATTTGGAACAAATTTGAATTTTAGTACAACTTATCATCCAGAATCAGATGGACAAACCGAGAGGGTGAATCAAGTGATTGAGGATATGTTGAGGATGTATGTGATGTATAAACATCAAAATGGGAAGACTACCTACACTTAGTAGATTTTTCTTATAACAATGGGTACCAAGCATCTCTAAATATGAGCCCATTTGAGGCACTTTATGGAAGAAAGTGCAACACACAGATAAGCTAGGACAACCCAACAGATAGAGCAGTAGTTGGGCTAGAATTACTCAGGGAAATTGAAGAGCAAATGTTGAAAATTAAACAGAATTTAAAGGTTTCCCAAGACAAGAAAAAAATCTATGATGAAAAGGGTAGACTCACATGGAGTTTAAAGTGGGTGATAATGTATTCTTGAAGGTTAAGGCCAACAAAATTTCACTGAAGTTGGGAAATGTTTCCAAGTTGGAAACTAGATATTGTGTACCATTTGAAATCCTAGAAAAGATTGGTCCAGTGGCGTATATGATTTCATTTCCTGCATCTATGTCTGTTCATAATGTATTCCATGTATCATTTCTCAAGAAATATATACTTGATGTTATTCATGTAATTGATTGGAATGTGATTCAGGTGGAGCAAGAAGGCGCTATCCAAGTGCATCCAGTACACATTCTAGACCGGAAAATCAAACAACTCCAGAATCGAGCCATAGGGATTGTAAAGGTCCAATGGACCTTGTACGGTCTTGAGGATGCTACTTGGGAGTATGAGGATGCAATGCGGGCAGCATACCCACATATTTTTGAAGATTTTGGAAATATTTCTAATATGTGTACATAATGCACTAAAGACAGTGCATAAATAAGGAAGGGGATTACAATACCCCTAGGTCGAACCCAATGATAAATGTAAATGAAAATGTACTTAAGCTGGTGAGATGTTTGATATAATTTTTGTATGAACCTTCCATGGTATAGTGCGCACATGTACTGTGCACTAAAATGATGAAGTGTGCACATTTTAGGATACCGTACGCAACAAACTTAAGTGCGCATGATTTTGAGGCTAGGGAGCCTTTCTGTATATGTTGTGTTTTTTTTTAGGTTGGAGAGCCTAGATGCTAAAGGCTAGTGAGCCTATTTTTTTATATGTCTTATCATTAATATAAATACATCGTTGTGTGTAGACTGACCATGATAAATGAGTATTGGGGACTAAACTCCACTAGTTAGGGAAAGGGGGGGCTAAAAGTTAAGGAAAAGGGACAAGCTAGGTAGCTTAAGCGAAAAAGGAATATTATATTAATATTCCTTAAAGTATAAAGTATGGATAATTATTTTATCCTAAGTTCTAAGGATGGGGAAAAGTGGGGCAAAGTAGCTACCAACATGACAAGTGTCAAGTTGGGAACATGCATACATATAGTTTGGACTTAGTTCATTTTTCTATCATTCCATCATCATTCACTCACTCATTGAGATGTCCTCCGTAAATTTTTGTTAATGTCACTGTACTTGTACCTGTATCCATACCCATACCTATATCTATACCTGGTTAGTTTGGGAGATGGACTAAAGAAGCAGGTTGTCAGGCACGTGGGATACTAAAGAGGTGGGTTATCAGGCCCGTGAGAAATTCCTATCTAGGTGAGAGAATTGTCAGGAATTAATTCCTGAAGGCAATAAACTGCAACTACAAGGATTTGAGACTTCTTGTCAAGCCTGTTGTTGAAGCCCTGGAAGGGAAGTGGGGAAACCAAGGGATTGTTGAGAAGAGAAGGAGCACACTTCCTTGGGTGGGACAGACATGTGGGGAATGAGGGACTGTAGGCTGCTAGTTTGAGTTGGCACCTGTGACAGAGTCTTTCCTGTTGTCTGAGATACATTAGCCTGGTTAGGAATCCATTTACCCGCATGGAGTTTAGTCCCAGCTCAGGGGTGACCCACTACTGAGAGTGATGAGCAGTGTGGTATAAGGCTGGGAGGTTCGTGGAAGGTCTGCACACAGTTGGTGATATTCTTACCAAGATAAGTGTCAATTGTGTGTTAATTTATATGCTGCATTATTATTTATGTGTTTATGTTTATGGATTTTTCCAGTGTGTGGTTTATACCTATCTTTATATTTATGGGTATTTCCTTCCTATGCTGCATGAATATGTTTACTATTATTTCCATATGAATTTGTGTATTTATAGAATGTATTGTTTGTTTTAATTTATATATATAAAGTTTCGTAAGAGTTTCTATGTGTATATGTTTTAATTTGCATACAACGATGAAGATTCTTACGTGGCATAGCCCATTTGGATGTTGGAGATGTTACAAAGTGGCTTAAAATCAACAATTTATACTATTTTTGTGTCTGATAAGTCATTATGTTTTTGAATGAACCTTTGAAAGTAACCTCCTTATATTTTTTAATGGGCAAGGGCCATAGTAACTATGATTCCTACCATTGTCTTTGACTATAACCAGAGCTTGATAGGATACTCAAAGAAACCTCATTACCAGATTGAGAAGTTACAAAATGAGAAACATCATGTTGATCCCAAAGTGGACTTTTGGGTCAATAAGTATCGTCCTTGGTAACGTTGTTGTAAGGTATTCTCTTTTCTAGAATTTTAGATGGTTATTGGCACACTTTCAAAGGATAATTATCTCCTTTCTTACTAGTTAGGTTCCATGCTAGGACCATGGCCATTATTAGCTATCTTTTGGCACAATATTGTCTAATCCATTTCATCACCTAAGGGTATTTTGGCCATGGATTTATGATGAAATCATTCATACGTGATAAGTAGCCATATATAAATCATTATAAATTTAGTTTTAAATCCCCAAAAAATGAAAAATAGAAATAGGATACATATTAGTAAAATAACATTAAAAAACTAGGCTTCAACCTTGAAGCCACCATGTGATGCATGGAAAATTTTCTTTGTATTAACAATAAAGTTAGAAATATATTACTAAGCACAATATATGAGGCTTGATATATTACTCAAGTTATGAGGATCATACTGACTTAAATTGTAATCATATAATATTAAAATATATGAGGATTGAGATATTACTGAAGCTATGAGGATCGTATTGGCTTAAAAGCAATCATAAAATATTAAAATATTATTCCAATTCTATGTACTCTTCTCTTAGACCAATCCAACATGGGGTCAAAATGGGGTTAGATACACATTTAATGCAACATACATAACCACCCTCATACACTATTGGGGCAGTGGAGTACTACAAAGTTCCTCTCATCCATATTAACATTTCATGCTCTAATACTTTTTTATAATTTTCCCAGCAATTTGACTATGCTAGAATCCACCTTCTAAGCTTTGATACCTTAATTCATCTTTGTCTTGTTATGAAATAACTTATGCATGCAAACCATGAAATGTAACTCATGTACACACAACTAATTCATGCATGATTATAGATTCATATTTATACATATAATAAAATATTAGTCAAATTTATAATATACAAAACATTCAATTAATAACATAATAAAATTAAATTCAACATAATAATCAATTAACCATGGCACTTATATTTATGGAAATAATACACCAATTGGATGCAAATGCAGGTAGTTCCACCCAATCATATCCTCATTGTTGCACTTAATCTCTTTGCAATGGACCACCCTCGAGCTGAGGCTATGAGTCCAAAATGATGAAGTCACCTATGACTGACTATATCCCTCTCACACTGCCCAATTTTTCCCAATGTTCACAAGTTGTTAACTCCTACAACAATTCATATCCACCAAATCTATTTCCCCTTCATCCTACTCAACCCAAGGAATGGGATCCCTTTCTCTACCACATAGTCCCTTGGTATCCCACTTCCTTCCAAGGCTCTAGCATAGATTGTCCAGGAAATCTCTATGTCGAGGCTCCAAAAATTCTCAAATGTAATTGATTTTCTTAATGGAGATAATTCCTCATGCACATGAGAAAAATTCCCACATAATCTTCATAACAGATATAGCCAACATTTTTTTATAGACATGGTAGCATAGGCTCTCCCCCAAGGATCCCTGTAGAATGATGGAAAATTCTCATGTTGGAAATACTGAAAGGGGGGTGATTCAATATTTAGAGCAATTAGTATTTTTGAACTTGTAATTCAATCAGATCATGTATTCAATTTATATCCAATCCACAATGAAGACTATCCAATGAAAAATAAAGAATAGTATAAGAGATACACCAATACACCACACACAATATATAAGAAGTAATCATGTATTATTGTTCAAAAGAAGTAATGAATTCCAAAGGTAGCTACAACTTCCAAATATAAAGGGAGAGATACACCTCCAAAAGGAAGATACAATCCTCCAATATCAATAGAGGGTTGACCTCTCCATCCTTTCCCCTTCCTTCCACCCAAGAATATATGAGAGATAATAAAACTTTACATTAAATTATCACCATCAACCAACCATCACATAGAACCTGATAATGCTTCCTAAGACTTCTTCAACTTCTGAAATTATTCACTTCTTGGAATAATATGATCCTATAGATAATATTACTCAATGTATTATTTGAAATTCCTCCAAGTTTCACTCCTTGATTCCTCCCAGAAAAAGAGTTATAGAGAAAATGGTAGACCTTATTCAATTCCGGTTTATTCAGGAGAGAGAAATTGTACAACATGCACCATGCTCAATATTTAACATCATATTCTTAAATTCATACACATGAAACTACAACCTGTAATATTTCCAATGCAAATGGTCTCACTTCATTTGGATTCTCTATGAATACGTTATGACTAGTTTACCCGAACACCTATTTATGACTAGTTTCAGGACTAGTCAAAAATCCTATCTTCTATAGAGTGTATCTCCAAAATTATAGTGAACAAAGAGATGAAATTTTTACCACAGGTAGCTAGATATGTTTGTTGTAAGATTGGTTGTTGTCATTGATGTCAACCCAAGTCATTGGTTTTGGACCGCAAGATCGATGAAGGTATTTGGACATGAAGGACAATGCACATGAAGATAAAACACCCATGGATGGATAGTATACATAATGTTGTTTCCAGTGGTATGTGGCACGTCACTTGGTTCCTCATGGTTGAGGAGAAATGAATTTTTGAAGATGAAAAAGTGAATTGAAGAAGGAAGTACATGTAGGCCCTAAAGATAATTAAAGAAAATAATTACAAAATAAGGAAGTGTTGGGTCGGCCCCATGTTAAAAGGAAGTGACATAAATGGTATAAATAAATATCATTATACATTCATTTGAAACAAAAGTCAAATTTCAGAGGAAATCAAAAGTAAAGAAGGTTGGATTTCAAGGGAGGATGAAATCTTTTGGTGATGTGTTCTAAGGTATGTTATTTTCAGGTCATCTTACCATTTTCGCTATAACGTTTTTTCTAGAATGATTAAGATGGTGAAATTTCTATGGTATTGAGAATACATATCAAGGTACATGTGGTAAACGTTTCAGCTCTTGATTCACTATAATTATGGAGATACACTCTGTGGAATATAGGGTTTTTGACCAGTCCTGAAGCTAGTCAATAAACAAGTGTTCCAGGTAAAAAAGTCATAACTTCTTCATAGATAATCCAAATGAAGTGGGACTAATTTCATTGGAAATAGTACAGACTTTATTTTCTTGTGTGCTAGTTTCAGAATCTTATGTTAAATATTGAGCGTGGGGCATTCTGTACAAGTTCTCTCTCCTGAATTAACCATAATTGAATAAAGCCTATTATTCTTTCTACAACTTATTTTTGGGGATGATTCAAGCTGTGAAACTTGGAGGAGTTTTAGAGAATACATTGAGTAATATTATATATAGGATCAGAGTATTCCAATAATTGAAGAATTGCAGAAATTAAAGAAGTCTCAGGAAGCATTATCATGTTCTATGTGATGGTTGGTTGATGGTGATGATTTAATGTAAAGTTTTATTATCTCTCATATATTCTTGGGTGAAAGGAAGGGGCAATGATGGAGAGTTCAAATATATCTTGATATTGGAGAATTGTATCTTCCTCTTGGAGGTTTATCCCTCCCTTTACATTTGGAAGCTGTAGCTACCTTTGGAAGTCTTTACTTCCCTTGAACAATAACTATTGATTATTTCTCATATATTGTGCATGGTATATTGTGGTGTATTGGTATAACTATTATACTATTTTTCATTTCTCATTGGATATAATTGAATGGTTTAAGTATAAGTTGAAAAGGTTTGTAAATTGTACTTGATACTGATTCACCCCCCTCTCAGTATCAACAATTGGTATCAGAGCAGGTTGCCTTCAGAACAGTTTAACCACTAGAAGGAAAATCCTGACCAGAGATGGATGACCATGAGAACATTTCAAATGGGATTCAAAAATTTGATGGAATAAATTATGCATATTGGAGTGATAGAGTGAAAAATTACCTAACGTCTTTGGGAGTAGACATTTGGTACTCAGTTGTAAATGGCTATGTAATCCCAAATAATGCTTCAACCAATCCAAATGAGAAGAAACTTATGAGTTGTAATTCAAAATCCAGACATGTTATTCTAGCAGCATTGGCACCAACCATTGCTAGCAAAGTGATGGGTTGTAACACTACTAAAGAGGTATGGGACAAACTCAAGAGTATCTACGAAGATGATCCAAAATTTAAGCAGGTCAAGCTTCAATGACATAGAGAAGAATTTGAAAATTTGAAGATGAATGAAAAGGAATATATTGCAACCTATTTTCTTAGAGTTGATGAAGTTGTTAATG
>ML777473.1:727636-749920 GCA_009831015.1 Picea engelmannii
TGCCCCCTTGCACCCCCCGAGGGGGGGCCTAGTAGTCCCCCCTCTAATCCCCCTGCGCGCCCAGCGCAGACGCTTAGACACTACTACTTGTGCAAAGAATATAACACATACCCAACATACAACACATTTTTACGCAAAATGACCTGAATGCGCGACAACGGTGTTGGTTGGAATAGCTTAGCGAGTATGACTTTGAGATTACTTACATAAAAGGAACAGTGAAATGAGTGGGATATGCATTGAGTCGGAGACCATGCATCTTTTTGGTGCTGCCTCTTCAGACGAATCTACGTGAAAAGATTGTAAGTTTACAGCGTAATGATGACTGGTACAAAGAGGTCGAGGGTTTTATCGGACAAAACACAATGATGGTACCAAATTTGAAGGATTTTTGTTTGATAGTGATAGATTATTGAGGTTTTAAAATCAGATCTATGTACCACCGAATGACGAGTTGAGGATGTTGATCCTGAGCAAGGATCATAGAGCAGTTTACATGGCTCACCCGGGAGTCACGAAGATGAGGGCAGACCTTAAACCCTTATTCTTCTGGAAGGGAATCAAGGTCGACATAGTCAACTATGTGGCCAGATGTCTAGAATGTCAATAGGTAAAGGTTGAACATAGACACCTAACAATATTACTACAACCACACGCTATTCCAGAATCAAAATGGGAGGTTATTTCGATGGATTTTATTGTTGGATTGCCACTGACGGCAAGGAGACATGACTCGATTTTCGTAGCAGTAGACACTTTGACGAAGAGTACTCACTTTATTCCTGTGCATACGACATATCAGGCACTTGACATAGCTAGAGTTTTCATCAGTGAGATTGTGAGGTTGCATGGCATGCTTAAGAGGATTGTATCCGATCGAGGATCAGTGTTTACTGGATGATTTTGGATGAGTTTCCAAGAGGCCTTGGGAACCCAACTTAACTTTAGTATTGCGTATCACCCAGATACTGATGGGCAGACCGAACGAACGAACTAGACCTTGGAGGACATGTTGTGCATGTGCGTGATGGACCAACAAAAGAATTGGGAAGAATTATTGCCTCTAGTGGAGTTTGCTTACAACAACAGTTACCAGAGCACCATTAAGATTGTGCCTTTCGAGTTTCTTTATGGGTGACTGTGTCAGACGCCTTTGAGTTGGGATCGGCTTGAGGATAGGGTCCTGGTGGGACCAAAAGCAATCTAAGAAATGGAAGAGAAAATTCAAACAATAAGACAAAGGATTAAAGAAGTGCAGGATTGACAGAAGAATTATGCTGATGCACACCGTGTCGACCGTAGTTACGAGGTCGGTGATCGAGTCTTATTTCGGGTTAAACCGCATAAAAGTTTGATCAAGTTTGGGAAGGGAGATAAAATATCTCCTAGGTTCATGGGACCTTTCAAGATTGTGGAGAGAAAGGGGCCGGTGGCCTATCGAGTAGCCTTGCCAGATTCTTTGAGGCGTATGCACAATGTTTTTCATGTATCTATTTTGAGACATTATATTAGTGATCCTACACATGTTATTGACATGAGTTCCTTGCAGGTATCAGATGAGGGGGTGCTCACGGATGAGCCGGTCTGCATCTTGGATCATCGTGTTCGACAGCTACGACGTTGAACGGTAGATCAGGTCAAGGTCCAGTGGGACAATTATAGTCTGCACTCGGCGATCTAGGAGGACTCATATGATATGCGCCAGCAGTTTCCATTTTTGTTTGATGATATACATATGATACTGTGATACACTTTATTTTGGCATATATACTGTGAAACTTCGGGACGAAGTTTAGACCAAGAGGGGGTGTATGTAACATCCCAATCTGGCGCACTGAGCGAACTTATTTTTTTAGGACACTTGCTCGCAAGTGATCCAGATTACTATGCTATTAAAACTTTTGATTTTGATTATGAGGCATTACGAGTTGATGACATGTTGTTTTACTGCATTGACATAGACAGGTGATATTGAATTGGTTTACTGAGTGTGCAAGATTTTGGACCTCAAGGATGCAGAGGCATCGATGGAACCCCTTCGACTCCGGATCGAGTCAGGGAGTGTACCATTGGGGTTTGATTGTTTTACTGTGATATTAGTGCATCTGATTAGATGATATGATATGGATATGTTCTAACATGATTTGTTGATGATGCAAGCTGATGATAGCTTGCTGACCAGACTCACATGTTGAGTAAAGGGGCCACGCACGACTACCAGAGATGTTGAGGGAGAGGTGTGGACAACAACCCTGCCATAGCCTACTAGCACTCTCGTCGTGGCTCAAACTGTAGGTTAATGTTTACCTAGTTTGAGAGGACCCATGATGCCATGAGGGCACACTATGACAGTCACTCACGATGATTCTAAGGGGCACGCAATAAGGTGGGGGGCTTATTCCTTAGAGGCCCTTAGTATCCCACAAGTTCACCTGGTGGAGTATTGACTCCAGGGGTTATTGATGTCTACTAAGTCAGTCAAGAGGCGAGTGGCACCCTTGGAGCATGTAGTGCGTCTTGAAGGGCACATCACACAAGGGAAACAGATTAAGGCCAGTGGCACCCTTGGAGCACCTAGTGCATCCTGAAGGGCATGCCGCGTTGTTGATGATAGAGGAATGAACCTAGATGGCCTTAGGATGAATAACGTGTTAACCAATTTTTAAAACAAATTCCCTAATTAAATGTCGCCCTGTATGAAAATTTAAGGTTTAAGTCTAAACTATGCTAGTGGTAAAATTTTATCTCTCTAAAAAAAAAATAACAATAATAATAATAAAAATAAAAACCACATAAATAATAATTATGACCTAAGTTAAATCTTATAACACGAAGGGAATAACAAATTTAATTTATTCATTAAGAAAAAAAAAATCTGTTGAATTAAAATTTAAAAGAAAAAGGGGAATTAATGGTTTTATTATTTTGATAATTTTAAAATACTAATTAAATGAGAAAAGGGGGAAAGGGTTAATTTCCACACCTGCCTTTTTGAGTTCTAATTGAAAAGGGGAAAGAGGGAAAATCTAAAAATTTAGGAAACTAGGAAAAGAGGTAAACATAAAAAGGGAAAAAGGGGAACATAAGGGAAAAAGCGGAAAGTCAAACTTAGAAAAAAGTATCTACCATTTAAGAGCTTTCTAATTTAAACTGAACTAGCAATTTGATAATAGGGAGAAACCATTAAAACCTGTAAGAGAATTTGGGGACACCTAGGAGTGATTCTAGGAGTAACTCTAGGTGGGTGAGGGAAATAAAGATAATTAATTAATTAAAGAAATTAAATTATGGAGGAATGTAGGGGATGGGGGACACTTGTATGGAGAGGAATTTTTAGGAATTTATTTTTAAAACTTTAAATGAAATGAGATTTTAGGAAAGAAACGAAGTTCAAAACTCTATATAATGAAGGAAGGAGAAGGAATAAGGATCATCTTCTATTTGCGTAACGTTACGCTGCAGAAATGTCTACTTGACTGATTTAACTTGTGGAAGTTGGGATACCCAGCTCAGTGAGGAGTGGTAGATTGGCCTTGCAAGGCGAGCTGAGAGCTAGTCAAAATCTCTGGATAGTGTGTGTGGCCCCTTTGCGGCTTGGGGGGCTAAGGGGGAAGAAGATTACCCCTAGCATTGGCTGGGAGGTAACGGTGAAGTCTCGTCGGTCAGCAAGCGGGAGTGGGCGATCAGGCAATGGTACGCTCTCTTCATTTTTGTTTGGTAGATTGTATTAGGACTTATTCTTGGATCTGCTTGTTTATTGGAAAAGTAAACTGAGGTCCTTTTATGTTGATGACGAAAACTTTTCTTAGCCTAGCTCAATGGTTGTTGTCTCCTATGGCCTTAGTTTTCCCGCATGTCTTGACCATATGGCTGTAAATCATTGTGTCCTTAATGGTTGTTTTCCTTTCGTCCCTAGCTCCTAAGTCCTCGCCTGAGAAGTCAGCCAGGAGCCTGATCTACAGTTGTCGCTTCGACGTTAAAAGACCTATGGATCTCAACACCTTGCTTTTCTGTGGGAGGATGATGAGCGAAGGACGCACTTGTTAGCCGTCTACCCTTTGATGTTTGTCCTTGGCTGAAGGTTCACCTTGCGCCCCGATGTGTTCAATTAACCCTGCACTGTGATTGTTGGCGAAGTTTATCCTTAAACTCAGCTTGTTTATTTTTCATCATTGTCTCGTATTTACCCTGTCTTTTTATTTGATGGATCAATTTTAAACCAACGTTTGTTCTTGGAAAAAATTTAAAATCTACGTGTAATGGTGTCCTAGCAATGCAAAAAAAAATAAAATGATCCCTTCCTGTTTGCAATTTTTTTCATGGCCTATGATTTTTGAGGTTTTTCATTCACTGCAATTCGACTTACCATTCTCTATCTGCGTCTTTTTTGGGGGGTTGGTTTTCCTCATGCCCTTGTTTCAAAAGAAAAATAGACTTTTATATTTGTTGCGTCATTGGGTACCCCAAGAGAAGAAAATAATTTGAAACCCTTACCCCTAGTTGCATTGAACCATGCATTGAATGTGTGATGTTTTCTCAGCGTTTAGTATGGCGTGTTGATTGTGTAATGTATTCTCTGCGTTAGAATGGTGTAAGTGATTGCCCACAAATTATTTTAAATTTAAATGTGACTGTGTATTGTGGTTCACCAAGAAATCATCGGTGGAGTGTTCTTTGCGTCCCCACAGTCGCCTAGGTTCATCACCCCGAAGTTTTTAATCAGACCCTTATCCAGTTGACTATCACAGATTTTTATTTACTCAAGTTGTTCCAGACTTAACGCACATGAATTGTGACTCTCAACCATTGCCCATTGTTGTTAACGCCCATGTTTTTGTTGAATCGTTGACTGGGTTGTGGTAGAATGCACCCACAAATTCATCTTTTAAATCAGGAATTCACTTACTGGAATGACCACAGTTGAGTATACAAAATTGGACTGTGTGCATGCGTTTTTCTTTTCCCACTTTGTTGGACGATGATTTTACCCTTGACTGCAAACTAAAAAACTTTAGATAGAGACACCATACATTTAGTTGGTCAGATATGTCTGGTGGATAATATTTTAGTGTTGATGAAGTCTGCTTTTGATTTTTACTTGCTGGGCATTGCCATCCTTAAAGATTGAAAACGTGCTTGGTGGGTAGCTGGCAATTCGCCCAAAATTTTAAGTCTGCTTCATTTTCTTTAAGCTGGGTGACCTGCCACTTTTCATTGCATCTTCATGTCTCTTGCCAGCCCTGACTTGACCACCCTACCCTCTGTAGGTATTGTAAGGTATATCTTGAAGGTTTATGGCTTAACAACTCATTAACGATTATTGCAGTAACTTCCTTATGATTCTCTAGAGCCCGTTGTCTGTAATTTGTTTATGACTCTTGGCATGTTAAGCATGTACCATGACTTTTTTACTCTGAGATTGGTCCTGATAATTGCTATGCTAAAGGCCATGCTAATGGTCATGTTAATTGCTACAGTTTATAGCCATGTTAGTTGCATTGTTTAATGCTAAATTAATTACCTTATTATTCGCCAGAATAAATGCTACAGCGCTAGAAATGCTTAACAGATTCCTGCTTGTTGATTAAATGGCCACTAGTTGCCTAAATGGCTGACTTCATTTTTAACTTGTAATGAAATCATTCTAGGCCGCCAGTTGCTTCAGTTCTTATGCCCTGAATTTTACCTTTACCTGGCAGTGACTCTTATTGAGGGTGCGTGGTAGTAGTTCTTTTAGGTGCATGGCCTTAGTCTCTCATAGATTGTTTATGGCGTTATGGCACTTACACTTCTTAGCCGATTTCTTTATTTTTGTAGGCATCTTTCATTTTGGTACCTAGAATATAGATAGACACACATGGAATTTATTGAGTTAATAAATGCTTAGTTGTTGCTTCAGTCTTGATGTAGTAATGTTGGTATTGCTATATTAAATGATAGGTTAATTGTCATGATTATATGCCTTGTTAATTGCTTTATTATTGTATTAATGATAGCATTCTACATCAAGATTGTTACTATTGTTATTTAGTTAATGGCCAGACGGTGGGTTGGATGTTAAAGTCATTATTAGCATTTTAATCTTAGACATAGTAGTTTGGTATAGTGAATATTGTTCATATTTTGGCAATTGCTAAGGTTAGATCATATTAATGTTAGATTATAATTGTAGTTAATGTCTAATCATGATTTTTACTTGCTAGCTTGTTGCTTTTAAGGTCAAGTTAGATTTTCCAAATAGTTGACTAGCTAAAATTTATACTTGCTAAATGGGATATGTAATTGATGCTAGTTGGATTTATAGATGTCGCCTAATTGGTAACTCAGACTCACTAAATTGAGTCGTAATTCATGTTAAGTTCGGTTGGTAATTCGTTGACTAATGGAATTTAGACTAGTTAATCAATCTGTAATTAATGCCAATCTAAATCGTAGATATTGACCTTTTAGCCTTGATAAATGGTTGGATTGTTGACAAAATCGTTTTTAGCATGCACTTTCCGTTGAGGGTGTTGTTTTTTATTATAATTAATGATTGTCCTTAGCTTAGTGGGCTTGGTCTGCTTGTGTTGGGTGGGATGTAGACACCTCCTTGTTCCTCAAACAGTCGCCAGCCCTGAGATCTTAAATGGTCAAAATTGATGGGAACCTGGGCTTGAGCATTTCTTATGTGTCCTGAAGGTCCTAACCATTGTAGGGTAGGATGGGCGGGTAGTCATTCTTATTTTTCGTCGGTTGAATGTCGTACATTACTTCCAGGTGCTTGATGTTCTTTTATGTTAGGTCGTTATGTTGTTGTTGCGTGAATTACATGCATTGTGTCGTCGTCATGTTGCAATGTTGAGTATAATGTCATTATTACCTTCCTACACACAAAATAAAAAATAAAAAATAAAAAATAAATTAAGGGTGTTTTTACTGGTTGTACATCGTAGGAGTCGTACTAGATGGGGATGTCTCATGTACCATGGGTACCTTGATATTTCTTCGCAATACCATAGCAATTTCACCATCTGAATCGTTCTAGAAAAAACATTATAGAGAAAAATGGTAAGATGACTTGAAAATAACATACCTTAGAACACATCACCAAAAGACTTCATTCTCCCTTGAAATCTGGCCTTCTTTACTTCTGATTTCCTCTGAAATTCGACTTGTGTATCAAATGAATGTATAATGATATTTATTTATACCATTTATGTCACTTCCTTTTAACATTAGGGCCAACCTGACACTTTCTTATTTTGTAATTATTTTCTTTAATTATCTTCAGGGCCTACATGTACTTCCTTCTTCAATTCACTTTGTCATCTTCAAAAATTTATTTCTCCTCAACCATGAGGATCCACGTGATGTGCGACATACCACTAGAAATAACTTGATGTATACTATCCATTCATGGTTGTTTTATCTGAATGTGCATTGTCCTTCATGTTCAAATACCTTCATCAATATTGTGGTCCAAAACAAATGACTAGGGTTGACATCAATGACAACAACCAATCTTCCAACATAAAGTAAAGGCCATGTTAGAATCTAGATATGCACCTTTGTTTTTTAGGCACTAACTATTTCAAAAGTTGTATATCCAAAGGTTTTTATTCTATAACATTGCATGAGAATGATGGGGTCCATTAAACCTTGATTTTGTCGAGGTTTATGTTCATTAAAAGTTTAAGCTCTTTATTGTTCCTCACTTCTAAATTAAATGGATATTTGTTGGACGATAAAGGCATCATCACATAATATTTTCATTGAGAGTGAAATGATAGTATGTGTATGCACTCTTAAAGTATTCATGCTCCTGTCAAACCCATCTAGCATCCACGAGGATGATATTTAATATGGATGACCTAACCTATCATCGTCAATAATCCTAGCAAGTGTATGAGATAGCTAATTGTATGAGGTTTGTACCTATTGGCTGGAATATGTCATTTGTTCATGTACGAGCTAGCTACTTGTCTGAGGTCTGTACCTATTGGTTGGCAGGAAGTTGGATGCATATGAGTTACAACTCTAATTCCCTTTTATATTACTAAGGCCTATTGTCATTCATGAAGCCTAGTGTGCCAACTACATACCTACCATTGAAGGGAAAAATAACTTATTAAAATTCATATCTTATTTCTCCCTTTCATGTCATGAGTTTCTTATTGACTTGTTGGCTAGACAAACCAAAAATAATCTTTTGAAGCTAAAAAGGGTCACAACTTGGAGCCTAACAAGATCATCCAACAATCTCTTTCCATATTCAAAATCCTCAGTGCCAATCATATCAGATAAATATTTTTAGCCCTACAAACCCATACTGGATTTCACCCTTTGTAATATCCTAACTTCAAAAATATTTCCACAATCCCAACACCTGAATATAAATTGTATTTCATATATTTATTAGGTTCATATATATTAGAGGTTTTCTCTCTTTATGTTTCCCCCAAATTCCTTAATCATCCCACATACCTAGCACTTAGTTATTCATTAGATTTTATATTATTTTTAGGTCCATTAAGTTAGGAGGATTTGGTTCTCTATGCACCCTAGTACAAAATCCATCTATATACTTGACTCATGACATTATATTTATTCCATATACTTTGGGTCCATCAAGATAAATGAGGAAATTAAGCATTGAAACTCCCCATGCTCACATTCCCCAAATTGTCAAGAGTCCTTATACATGGTTGAAGGGAATAATATGTGTTTTGTGTAAAGGGGAACATGTAAATGTTCCATATTGTAGGGAATTTGTTTTTCAACAAGAATCAGATCCTTCTATGGGTACCTATACAAAAGACAAATGGATAAGAAATGGGGGCTCTTTTATTGATTTGGTTTACTCATCATGATGCATTTGAATTGAGATCCTTGGAGGGTGTATTCATTTTCTTTGCAGGACCTTGTTTGGTGGACATATTTGGAAGAAAAAGCCTAGCTTGGGCTTCCTTGGGGCTTGAAGCCCATAGGTTGGATACCAGGGCCCACACACCGGATGATGATGACATGCCTTTGGAGGCCTAAGAGACAACTTGGAGGATCTCACCTATCCCCCACAATCCAAACAACTTGCCTTTGGAGGCCAAAACGTCACCTTTGAGGTCTTGATGTCACCCTAGGGCTAGGGTTTGGTGGTGATTGAAGACACTTGGCCTTTGGAGGCCTAGCGCACTCATATCCAAATCAAGGAATTGACATCTTGGAGGGATATGTGTGGCAATAGAAATATAGAGTGGAGGAGTTAACTTGTTCAATCTTTCTTTTAATTCAAGCTTGCTCCCTTCATTTTATCCACCTTGATATAGAGTGGAGGAGTTAACTTGTTCCCTTCACAAGGATTCTTTTAGTCTAAGCACCTGTTGACCTGGAGTGGTGCACTTCTTAAGTGTAGAATCTTCAAGTTGATCACCCCAAATTCATTCCACTATCAGGAGGGAAGAGGGGTGATGCACAACAACCCTGGTTCAATCAAGAGGCCATTACACATTAAAAATAAATTTGGTTTTCTAAGGAATTTTTTGTTGTTGTGTCTATCAACTATAAGATTTTTCTATCCAATAGATAGCCCATTGTCATAGTACACCATGCTCAATAAAAGACTCACAATATTTTTATCTCATCCACTCTTTTGATTGCTTACTAGATTCACAATGTTTGACTTGCAAGTTTTGTTGAGATTATGTAAGCAATTTTCCTTTTCAACTTATGAGCATAAAACCCCAAGTCTAAGAATGGATTAACGAATATGTTAGCCTCTAAAAATATTCCCATGTCCAAAAAGAATTCAAAAACTTTTTCAAAGATAACTATGCTTTTACCATGCATTTGGAAGTGTTATTTATTGATAATCATGTATTGTTTTCCCTTGAGAAAGCATGTACTACACATTCATCCATGTTGCATGGGGTTGATCATGTAGATACCTTGCAATTACCATAAGAACAAGTAGTAACCCTTTGTGTTCTACTATTTCCTATAATGGAATTGTTTCTAATTTGTATCATTTGATTTAATGAAGGAACAAGTAACTCTTTGACTATGTTTTAATTTAATTTTTTTGTAATGGATTTATGCTTAAATGCCCAAAAGAATAAAATGGACATAACATTTGGCTCTCTCAAAAATGATAAGCCAAACTAGCATAGAGCATTCATCTCCGATTTGTTTTCCATATAGAGATAATTGTTTGTCTTTTGTTATTGCATTGGTGCTCTATTCATCAGTGATTATTCACCACATTGTTGCCTGTCAATTTTAGGTATCTGTCAAGGAGTGCTTGCTTTGAACATGGAGGATGGAACAATACATCATTTTTTACCTCTATCCACAATTTTGGCCACAGGGGTAATTGGTTTGTTTATTGAATTGAACTCGTATTTAATGAACTATTGAAGCATCAACCTTTTAAAATAACGCCTTTTGTGTATACCCTCACAAATATCTACATTTCCATCTTTGCAGGGCTATGGCCGTGCTTATTTCTCCGCAACTTCATCTCATACATGCACTAGAGATGGAAGTGCTATTGTTGCGCGTACTAGATGACCTCTACAGGTCAATGATTATGTTTTTAATTTTAAATACTTGTGATAAAAAGATGATAAATATTGAATATACCATTTTCGGCTTGACTTAAAGAACTTTCCTTTTTTTCAGGATCTTGAATTTGTCTAGTTTCATCCTACATGAATATATGGTGCAGGTTGCCTCATCAATGAAGGCATTGACTTCCTCATTGGATTACATTTGTTTGCAGACTTCATTGTCATTAAATGAAGAATGATGGCCCATGAAATCAATAGCATATTAGTTATATAGTATAGAAATTCATAGCATGCTTCTGATTGAATCAATAATGTGAATTTAGACGATGAAGGGCATAACCAAATTTCTTCTCTGGCAAAATATTCTTCTTATGTAGGTTATAGATAATGGAGATGCATCTCAATCATTGATTTTGTTAATTAATAAATTCTAATTTGATTTCTTTAATTTGTCAATAGCTAAGAGAATAGAGGATTTAAATCCTATGGACTATTTAATAAAAATCAAAGATAATAGTATTGGAAGTTTTCAGAGAAGAGGTGGCGATGGTGTCCCCCTTCTCAGTCCTTGCATAGAGTAGTTGTAGAAGGGATGAGCAGTCCCTGCCCATCCTCTATGGTCTAGTTTGGAGGTGAGCTCGATAGAATCAAATTCCCTAAGGGCTGTTTTGAAAATGCAAAGAAGAATCCATGATTAGAAATCACCTCAACATGGGTTGGGGCCCACTTGGGGGAATATATATCATATGAAAGACTATGCATAGTTATGTTTGTTATTGGGATATGGTCTCAAAGTGGACCCTATGTTGGTGGATTTCTATTAAGTGCCAGGTTATAAGGCTCCGTTGATCTCAAGGATTATGTTAAAGGTTTCTTCATAGCCATCTTTACACATGTCACACTCTAAGGATTGTGAGTGAATATTTACACATGCTATATTTAGCTGATCTCAATGCTCAATTATTTTTAAAGAGATTCTTTGTATTCTTTTATCTATTTTAATACAAGATAAGCATGGTGCACTAATTGGAGTTTCTTTGTGCTTTTCTAGATAACTTTTCATGCACATGTTGGGAACTTTCTATTGACTGACTTTCTTGTTGATGGATGAGGATTAGACCCACGAAAACTAGGTGTAATCTTCTGGACAAATTTAGCATGCTTTAAGGGTTTTTGAGGTGATGTTTCATGGCACATATTATGGGTCTTGAGATATTATTGGATAAGTTTTTGGATGGTTCCTCTCTCATCTACAAGAGAAGAAAATTTCAGAGAGATAGGGGGATTAGTTATTTTTTAGGCCTCCCGCTCCTTTCACTTGAACTTCAATATTCCACATTCTACTCCCTCTCAACTCAGATTGGACACTTGGTCTGAACGGGATTATTCAACAGTATACAACCCACCCACTGTAATTTAATAAACAATCCATTCTTTTCCAACATATATACCCTGGATTTTGTTCGACGTTCCCGTCCCCCGTTTTAGGGGTATGCTAGTATTACTACATGACCATTACCTAGATTTTGAACCTTTTGGACATTGTTGCAACTCTCGCTTCAATACTAGCGCAATCAAATTGGTTGATTGTAACATATATGGGTCCTACCTATGTGACCATGTCTCAATATCTTGATAAGAAAACATATATTAGGCCCATGAATTCTCTCCTAACCTTGGCATTATAGAAAGAAGGGTTATATTTGATCTATAATTGTTCATTTTCTTTGTAGGACGACTAATCGACATAGCCTCAAACTAGCTATATTCAAGTGCAGATACACATTCCTTTTAGACATGAAGGCTGGAGTTTTGGGAATCTTCGTATTCAGTGGCATGACCCCGAAGGAATGAGAGGAAAAATCCAACCTGGGTGCCTTTATATGGAGGGAGCCCAGAAAAATCAATGCAATGAGTTCACAGGTGCAAAAGCGGGCCTTTATATATTTGATTTATTAATACCACATACCACCATACAAGCTCATAAATACACAAGTTCATTCCTCGGGCATATATGATCAAGTGATATTCAATTTTTTTTGAAACATACAAAAGGCGTGGAAATAGCGACATAAGTTCGTCACAAAACATTGATGAGTTTTTACTCTGCCCAGATTTTTCATCGCTATTGCCACGATTTTTCATCGCAACTTTCCAGGCTTTTTTGTCGCACATATGGCATCTACGTCACAAGGTGTTGGTGCATTTTTACTCTGCCAAGATTTTTCATCGATATTGCCATGATTTTTCATTGCAACTTTCCAAGATTTTTCGTCGTAAGTATGGCATCTGCGTCACAAGTTATTGGTGAGTTTTTTTACTTTGGCATGTTTTTTCATCGCTATTGCGACAATGTTTCGTCGCTATTGCCACGATTTTTAAGGTAAACCTATATAGAGGATGATGACATGTGGAAGCCTTATGTCATTGATGTTTCCATGAATACCTGGTACGTGGATATAGCGATGAAAAAAGTTCCACGAAAAATAGTCTTTTCTTTCGTGGAAAGTGTGACGGCTATGTGTGGCAATAGCAACGAAAACCCGTGGCAAATTTGGTCATATGTAGTAGAAAGACACTATGCCACTCATGATTTGGATTTGACAGTGATAGTGCATGCCTTGAGGAAATGGAGGCACTACCTCATGGGGAAAAGGTTTGAGCTAAGGACCGACCATAATGGTGTGAAATATTTATTTGATCAACCAACTCTAAATGCCAGGAAAAGTAGATGGTTAGAATTTCTTAGTGAATATGAATTTGATATAAAGAATATCAAAGGGAAAGAGAAAAAATTGGTTGATGCACTCAGCAGAAGAGTGCATGAGTTTCATTCTACATCCATTAGCATGTACCAATAATATTTGAAACATAGAATTTTGGAGGCTGCAAAATTAGATTTGCAATACAAGGAATTAGTGGCAAAATTACAAGAAGGTATTTTGCAGAAGAAAATTGAAGAATATAAGCTAGATAATGATGAAATTCTCATGTACAGGGGCATAATTTATGTATCAACTTCCCATGAATTGAAAATTTTGATATTGAGAGAAATGCATAATGTACCTTATGCTGGGCACCTAGGTTATCAAAAAACTATTACAACTGTCAAGAGACAATATTATTGGCCAGGCATGAAGAAAGAAGTTGTTTATTTTATTTCCAAATGTTTGGAATATCAAAAGGTAAAGGCTGAGCATAGACACCCAGATGGTTTTCTACAACCATTACCCATTCGTGAGTGGAAATGGGAAGTTGTAACAATGTATTTCATCACCAAACTGACCAGAACAAACAAACAACATGATTCTATCATGGTAGTGGTGGATAAGCTTACTAAAGCTGCCTATTTTATTCCAGTAAATCTCACTCACAAGGCAACCAACATTGTTGATGTATATATGAAATAAATTTCTTGATTACATGGTATACCCAAGACAATTGTGTCTGACAAAGATCCAAAATTTACCTCAAATTTTTGGAAGGGATTATTTAATGGATTTGGAACAAATTTGAATTTTAGTACAACTTATCATCCATAATCAGATGGAAAAACAGAGAGGGTGAATCAAGTGATTGAGGATATTTTGAGGATGTATGTGATGGATAAACCATCAAAATGGGAAGACTACCTACACTTAGTAGATTTTTCTTATAACAATGGGTACCAAGAATCTCTAAAGATGAGCCCATTTAAGGCACTTTATGGAAGAAAGTGAAACACACCGGTAAGCTGGGACAACCCAGCAAATAGAGAAGTAGTTGGACCAGAATTACTCAGGGAAATGGAAGAGCAAATGTTGAAAATTAAACAAAATTTAAAGGCTGCCCAAGACAGACAAAAAATATATGATGACAAGGGTAGAACTCACATGGAGTTTAAAGTGGGTGATAATGTATTCTTGAAGGTTAAGGCCAACAAAATTTCATTGAAGTTGGGAAATTGTTCCAATTTGGCAGCTAGATATTGTGGACCATTTGAAATCCTAGAAAGGATTGGTCCAGTGGCCTATATGATTGCATTTCTTACATCTATGTCTGTTCATAATGTATTCCATGTATCATTTCTCAAGAAATATATACCTGATGTTATTCATGTAATTGATTGGAATGTGATTCAGGTGGAGCAAGAAGGCGTTATCCAAGTGCATCCAGTACACATTCTGGAACGAAAAATCAAACAGCTCCAGAATCGAGCCATAGGGATTGTAAAGGTCCAATGGAATTGGTACGGTCCTAAGGACGCTACTTGGGAGTATGAGGATGCAATGAGGGCAACATACCTGAATCTTTTTGAAGATTTTGGAAATATTGCTAATATGTGTGCATAATGCACTGAGGACAATGCATAAATAATGGGAGGGGATTGCAATACCCCTAGGCCGAACCAAATGATAAATGTAAATGAAAATGTACTTAAGATGGTGAGTTGTTTGATATCATTTTTGTATGCACCTTCCATGGCATAGTGTGCACATGTATTGTGCACTAAAATGATGAAGTGTGCACATTCCAGGATACTGTGCGCAACAAAATTAAGTGCGCATGATTTTGAGGCCATGGAGCCTTTGTTTATATGTTGTGTTTTTTTTAAGGCTGGAGAGCGTAGATGTTAAAGGCCAGTTAGAATATTTTTTTATATGTCTTATCATTAATATAAATACATCTTTGCGTGTAGACTGACCACAATAAATGAGTATTGGGGACTAAACTCCACTAGTTAGGGAAAGGCGGGGGCTAAAATTTAAGGAAAAGGGCCAAGATAGGGAGCTTAAGAAAAAAAGGAATATTATATTAATATTCCTTAAAGTATAAAGTATGGAKAATTATTTTATCCTAAGTTCTAAGGATGGGGACAAGTGGGGAAAAGTAGCTCCCAACATGACAAGTGTTGARTTGGGAACATGCATACATATAGTTTGGACTTAGTTCATTTTCCTATCATTCCATCATCATTCACTGACTCATTGAGATGTCATCCATACCTTTCTGTTAATGTCACTGTACCTGTACCTGTATCCATACCGATACCTATCTCTRTACCTAGTTAGCTTGGGAGATGGACTGAAGAAGCGGGTTGTCGGGCCCGTGGGAGACTAAAGAGGTGGATTATCAGGGAGTGAGAAATTTCTATCTAGGTGAGAGAATTGTTGGTAATTGATTCTTGAAGGTGATAAATTGCAGCTACAGGGCTCTAAGACTTCATGTCGAGCCTGTTGTTGAAGCCCTGGAAGGGAAGTGGGGAAACTAAGGGATTGTTGAGCAGAGAATGAGCACACTTCCTTAGGTGGGACAGACATGTGGGGAATGAGGGACTGTAGGCTACTAGTTTGAGTTGGCCCCTGTGATAGAGTCTTTTCTATTATATGAGATACATTAGCCTAGTTAGGAATCCCTTTACCCGTGTGGAGTTTAGTCCCAAATCAGGGGTGACCCACTGCTGAGAATGATGAGCAATGTGGTATAAGGCTGGGAGGTTTGTGGAAGGTCTACATGTAGTTGGTGATTTTATTACCAAGATAAGTGTCAATTGTGTGTTAATTTATATGCTGCATTATTATTTATGTGTTTATGTTTATGGATTTTTCCAGTGTGTGGTTTATACCTATCTTTATATTTAAGGGTATTGCCTGTCTATGCTGCATGAATATGTTTAGTATTATTTCCATATGAATCTGTGTATTTACAGAATGTATTTTCTATTTTAATTTATATATATAAAGTTTTGTAAGAGTTTCTGTGTGTATATGTTTTAATTTGCATACAACGATGAAGATTCTTACGTGGCATAGCCCAGTTGGATGTTGGGGATGTTACAAAGTGACTTAAAATCAACAATTGATACTCTTTTTGTGTATGATAAGTCACTATGTTCTTGAATGAACCTCTGAAAGTAACCTCCTTATATTGTTTAATGGGAAAGGGCCATAGTAACTATGACTCCTACCATTGTCTTTGAATAGAACCAAAGCTTGATAGGATACTCAAAGAAACCTTGTTACCAGATTGAGAAGTTACAAAATGAGAAACATCATGTTGATCCCAAAGTGGACTTTTGGGTGAACAAGTACCATCCTTGGTAACGTTGTTGTAAGGTCTTATCTTTTCTACAATTTTAGATGGTTATTGGCACACTTTCCAAGTATTATTATCTCCTTTATTACTAGTTAGGTTCCATGCTAGGACCATGGCCGTTATTATGTATATTTTAGCACAATATTGTCTAGTCCATTTCATCACCTAAGGGTATTTTGGCCATGGATTTATGATGAAATCATTCATACTTGATAAGTAGCCATATATAAATCATTATAAATTTAGTTGTAAATCCCCCAAAAATGAAAAATAGA
Organism: Picea engelmannii; assembly: GCA_009831015.1. Taxonomy (NCBI): domain Eukaryota; kingdom Viridiplantae; phylum Streptophyta; class Pinopsida; order Pinales; family Pinaceae; genus Picea; species Picea engelmannii. The sequence continues at coordinate 744,531 of ML777473.1, forward strand.
AATAGGATACATATTAGTAAAATAACATTAAAAAACTAGGCTTCAACCTTGAAACCACCATGTAATGCATGGAAAACTTTCTTGTATTAACAATAAAGTTATAAATACATTACTAAGCACAATAAATGAGGCTTGAGATATTACTCAAGTTATGAGGATCATATTGACTTAAATTGTAATCATAGAATATTAAAATATATGAGGATTGAGATATTACTGAAGCTATGAGGATCGTATTGGCTTAAAAGCAATCATAAAATCTTAAAATATTATTCCAATTCTATATACTTTTCTCTTAGACCAATCCAACATGAGGTCAAAATGGGGTTAGATACACATTTAATGCAACATACATAACCACCCTCATACACTATTGTGGAAGTGGAGTACTACAAAATTCCTCTCATCCATATTAACATTTCATGCTCTAATACTTTTTTATAATTTTCCCAACAATTTGACTATGCTAGAATTCACCTTTTAAGCTTTGATACCTTAATTCATCTTTGTCTTGTTATGAAATAACTTATGCATGAAAACCAAGAAATGCAACTCATGTACACACAAATAATTCATGCATGATTATAGATTCATATTTATACATATAATAAAATAGTAGTCAAATTTATAATATACACAACATTCAATTAATAACATAATAACATTAAATTCAACATAATAATCAATTAACCATGGCACTTATCTTTATGGAAATAATACACCAATTGGATGCAAATGCAGGGAATTCCACCCAATCATAGCCTCATTGTTGCACTTAATCTCTTTGCAATGGACCACCCTCGAGTTGAGGCTATGAGTCCAAAATGATGAAGTCACCTATGCTTGGCTATATCCCTCTCACACTGTCAAATGTTTCCTAATATTCACAAGTTGTTAACTCCTAAAACAATTCTTATCCACTAAATCTCTTTCCCCTTCATCCTACTCAACCCAAGGAATGGGATCCCTTTATCTACCACATAGTCCCTTGGTATCCCACTTCCTTCCAAGGCTATAGCATAGATTGTCCAGGAAATCTCTCTCTCGGGGCTCCATAAATTCTCAATTGTAATTGAGTTTCTTAATGGCGATAATTCTTCATGCACATGAGGAAAATTCCCACATAATCTTCATAACAGATATAGCCAACATTTTTTTATAGTTATGGTAGCATAGGCTCTCCCCCAAGGCTCCCTATAGAATGATGGAAAATTCTCATGTTGGAAATACTGAAAGGGGGGTGAATCAGTATTTAGGGAAATTAGTATTTTAGAACTTGTACTTCAATTAGATCATGTATTCAATTTATATCCAATCGGCAATGAAGACTATCCAATGAAAAAGGAAGAATAGTATAAGAGATACACCAATACACCATGCACAATATATAAGAAGTAATCATGTATTATTGTTCAAAGGAAGTAATGAATTCCAAAGGTAGCTAAAGCTTCCAAATATAAAGGGAGGGATACACCTCCAAAAGGAAGATACAATCCTACAATATCAATATAGGGTTGACCTCTCCATCCTTTCCCCTTCCTTCCACCCAAGAATATATGAGAGATAATGCAACTTTACATTAAATTATCACCATCAACCAACCATCACATAGAACCTGATAATGCTTCCTAAGACTTCTTCAACTTCTACAATTATTCACTTCTTAGAATAATTTGATCCTATAGATAATATTACTCAATGTATTCTTTAAAATTCCTCCAAGTTTCACTCCTTGAATCCTCCCAGAAAAGGAGTTATAGAGAAAGTGGTAGACCTTATTCAATTCATGTTTATTCAGAAGAGAAAACTTGTACAACATGCCCCATGCTCAATATTTAACATCATATTCTTAAATTTGCACACAGGAAAATACAACCCGTAATATTTTCAATGCAATTGGTCTCACTTCATTTGAATTCTCTATGAATACGTTATGACTAGTTTACCCGAAACACCTGTTTATGACTAACTTCAGGACTAGTCAAAAACTCTATCTTCTATAGAGTGTATTTCCAAAATTATAGCGAACAAAGAGATGGAATTGTTACCATAGGTACCTAGATATGTATTCTCAATGGCCTCCAAATTTCACCATGTGAATTGTTCTAGAAACAAATTTATAGAGAAAATGGTAAGAAGACATGTAAATAACATACCTTAGAACACATCACCAAAAGACTTTATCCTCCCTTGAAATTCAACCTTCATTACTTCCGATTTCCTTAGAAATTTGACTTATATGTCCTTGTTCATTAATAAACTTGTGTGTATTGAAAAATGAATGTATAGTGAGATGTATTTATACCCTTTATGTCACTTCCTTTTAACATTAGTGTCGACATGTAGTATCTTCTTCAATACACATTGTCATCTTCAAAAATCTGTTTCTCCTCAATCGTGAGGATCCATGTGACGTGCCACATACCACCAGAAGTGGAATGAATTATATTATCCATCCATGGGTGTTGTATCTAAATGTGTAATTTCCTTCATGTCTATATACTTCGATCAACTATGGGGTCCAAAAGCTAATGGCTATGGTTGACATCAATGACAACAACCAATCTTCCAACAATCTCCCCCTTTGTCATTGATTGAAACACTCATGCTCCCCATGTCATCATGATCCCAATTTATCTCCCCCTTTGACATCAATGGAAAAGGGTGGGGCTTCTCCCCCTGAGTTTAATGGAATAAGGTGACCTTCTTCTTTGGGGTTGCTCCCCCTGAACATGTGGCACTCAATAATACTTCATCCTTATTTTTGGTCTTTGAGACTTTTTATTCCTTGGAATCCTTTTGTGTGGCTTATGTATTCTCTCTCTTCTTCATGTCTAGGATGTATATGTTGTTCGGTCTTCTTGTTGCAGTTGAAACCAATCTTGCTTAGTTCTTTTCTCTGATTTTACATTTTCAGGAATCAAACATAAGAGTGTATCCTTGATCACATATTTTGCTGACACTGAGGAGATTATGCTTCGGATCTTAAACCAATAGGACTTTTCATGCTTTTACATTTTCACTTCAAATCTTTATAGTTCCTTTTCCAAGTATTTTGGTAGATGAGTCATCTCCAAATGAAACATTTGCACCCTTTTTCTTCAAGCTGACAAATTTGCTTTGATCACCGGTCATATGAGATGAGCACCCACTGTCTATGAACCATTCATCTTTTTCTTTGCATTCTTTAGCGACCAATGTTATTCGAAAATTTTCATTATGTGTAATTTCATTCCTTTTCCATGTTGTAGTTGGTATAGGGACATTTGGCATAGGATTATCTTCCTTCATCTCTCTGCAGTCTTGTGCTTTGTCACCGAGATTATTGCACTTGTAGCATACAATATTTTGATCCATTAATGGGTCAAATGGATTATACTTTATGTTGCTAGGTCTACAAACATTTCCATATCTATTATTTTCACCATTCATGTATCTTGTGTAGTTATTCCTTTCATTGATTCTACAATTGATTTCCTTGTGTCAAAAATTTCCACAAGTATAACAATGTCCAAGAAAGAAATCTTGATACCTAGGAGTAAGTGATCTTCTTTGTGGTGTGGTCAATCTGGGTTCACGATCTATTATTTTGTAGTTTCCTTCATAATGATTTCTTTCATACTTGATGAGAGAGTATCTTCTTGATGTCTCATTCCTTCTGAATTCTAGTCTTTTATCTTGTTGTTCAACTTTCTCTGGAGTGTTGGTTTCATCATTTTCATCTTCCTTCTCTTGTTTTGTTGTCTTCGAAATATCATTGTATCCTAGTCCTGTCTTGTCATTTGGAGATATTTGAATGCTAAGGATCTCATCTAATTTTTTAGTTCTTTTTTCGAACTTCTTCAACTTTTCTATTGTCAATAGTAGCTCCCCTTTTGTGTGATCCAATTCTTCTTTCAATTTCTCATAATCTTCTAATTGTTCCTTCAAGCTGCCAATGGTATTTTCAAGCTTGTAATTATCTTCTTCATAACTACTCAATTCAACTTTTAGTATTATGTTTGTATTTCTAATTTTTCTATTTTCAATTTCAACATGCTTCAACTTTTCAATATTCTCATCTTCTTGTTCACTCTCTACATTGTCTTTGTATCCCCAAAAGGAATCAAGGTTGGTTTCTTCATCTGAATCTTCTTCAGAAATGATTTCTTCTTCTTTAGAACTCTTGTGATTATCATCCTGGGTGTCTTGGGTTATGAAGAGAACTTCTCCTCCATCATTATCTTCTTCATCACTCTCATCTGAGGAGATGTCATCATCCTTGGAGTAGAAACTCTTTTTATTGTTGAGACTTCTCTTTTTATAGTATCATGTTTTAGCCATATGTCCTATTCTACTACAGTTAAATAATTTGAGAGGAGACTTACCTTTGTATCTACCAGTTCCCTTCTGGAACCTTCTTACGAAATTTTATATTTCTTCATCAAGGTCATTATCCTTGTCTTTTGTCTTATTTATGGATTTAAAGGTTGCTTCATTGTTTGGCTGGTCACTTTTTGTAGTTGTTCTCATTTCATATGCTATAAGAGACCCATGTAATTCATCCATTGTCATTTTGGTCAAGTCCCTAGTTTCTTCAATGGCGGAGACCTTAGCATCATACTTCAAGAGAAGTGATCTCAAATATTTTTGTACAACCAATGATTCATTGAGATCTTCACCTAATGCTCTGATAGAATTAACAACTTCATCAACTCTAAGAAAATAGGTTGCAATATCTTCCTTTTCATCCATCTTCAAATTTTCAAATTCTGCTCTATGTTGTTGAAGTTTGACTTGCTTAAATTTTGGATCACCTTCAGAGATACTCTTGAGTTTGTCCCATACCTCTTTAGCAGTGCTGCAACATCACTTTGCTAGCAATGATTGGTGCCAATGCTCCTAGAATAACATGTCTAGATTTTCAATTACAACTCATAAGATTCTTCTCATTTGGATCAGTTGGAGCATTCTTTGGGATTACATAGCCATTTATAACTGAATACCAAATGTCTACTCCCAAATATGTTAGGTAAGTTTTCACTCTATCACTCCAATATGCATAAATTTTTCCATCAAATAGTTGAATCCCATTTGGAATGTGCTCATGGTCATCCATCTCTGCTCAGGATATTCCTTCCATTGGTTAAACTATTCTGAAGGAAACCTGCTCTGATACCAATTGTTGGAAATACTGAGAGAGGGGTGGATCAGTATTTAGGGAAATTAGTATTTTTGAACTTGTACTTCAATCAGGTCATGTATTCAATTTATATCCAATCAACAATGAAGACTATCCAATGACAATGAAGAATAGTATAAGAGATACACCAATACACCATGCACAATATATAAGAAGTAATAATGTATTATTGTTTAAAGGAAGTAATGACTTCCAAAGGTAGCTACAA
>ML777473.1:749970-782012 GCA_009831015.1 Picea engelmannii
TTCCTAATACTTCTTAAAAATCTGCAATTATTCACTTCTTGGAATACTCTGATCCTATAGATAATATTACTCAATGTATTCTTTGAAATTCCTCCAAGTTTCACTCCTTGAATCCTCCCAGAAAAGGAGTTATAGATAAAATGGTAGACCTTATTCAATTCTGGTTTATTCAGGAGAGAGAACTTGTACAGCATGCCCCGTGCTAAATATTTAACATCATATTCTTAAATTCGTACACAGGAAACTACAACTCGTAATATTTCCAATGCAATTGGTCTCACTTCATTTGGATTATCTATGAATACGTTATGACTTTTTTACCTGGAACACATGTTTATGACTAACTTTAGGACTAGTCAAAAACCCTATCTTCCACATAGTGTATCTCCAAAATTATAGCGAATAAAGAGCTAAAATTTTTACAACAGGTACCTAGATATATCTTCTCAATGGCCTCTGAATTTCACCATATGAATCGTTCTAAAAACAAATTTATAGAGAAAATGGTAAGATGACATGTAAATAACATACCTTAGAACACATCACCAAAAGACTTCATCCTCCCTTGAAATTCGGCCTTCTTTACTTCATATTTACTCAGAAAGTCAACTTATATGTCCTTGTTCTTTAATAAACTTGTGTGTGTTGAAAAATGAATGTATAATGAGATGTATTTATACCTTTTATTTCACTAACTTTTAACATTAGGGCTGACATGTAGTTTCTACTTCAATTCACATTGTCATCTTCAAAAATTCATTTCTCCTCAATCGTGAGGATCCACATGGCATGCCACATACCATCGGAAGTGGCATGACTTATAATATGCATCCATGGGTGTTGTATATGCATGTGTAATCTCCTTCATGTCTATCTATTTCGATCAACTGTGGGGTCCAAAATCTAATGGATAGGGTTGACATCAATGACAACAACCAATCTTCCAACATCTCTTCCAACAACCCAAAAACCATGGCTTATATTTGCATGCCCACAACTAACCACATGGCTCCCTAAGAAGTCCAAACAACTTCCTTGGAAACGAATCCCAAGGTTGGTATGAATTGGGGTGACATAAGAAAAGAATTAGGCTATGAATAAAATAAAATAATTTGGCTTTGGCCCTTTTGAGCCCCCGAACCCCCCTTTCTTTCCTATCTTGTGGAATCATAGCCCTCCCCATGTTTTTGTCCTTCTTCATCTACAATTGGTGATGTATTTTTTTAGGATTAATGTACAATAGTTACATATTACATCACTTTACCCTCAGTGATTCACCATATACACAAATATGCATTGCTAATCTGGGAATCAAAATTGAGGTGTTACATTTAACATTTCAAGATTCCCTCGTAGACCTAGTTTCTTCCCTTGCATTATAGGTACTTGCAGTTAGGAAAAACGATAAAGTCCTAGAAATTCAATAATAGAACTAAAAAATAAGTGCTCATAATTATATAAATAATGTCAATGTGCTAATGGATGTCTTAGGGTTCTATCTATACATCCCCATAATGTATTCATTCAATAACAAACTAACATCATAGAGATTGCAATGCCATAATTGGGAAATTGGGAAGAGGGCCAACTTGGTAATTTTTATTCATCTCCAAATCCAATCTTTATGAGTGGCTAATATGATATTTCCATATGTTACCATATGAATCATGTATGTTGTGGATATTTGAGGTTCTACCTTTCAATCTTAGATTTTCTTATGTGTTTATAGTGAAACCATCGTTTATGAGATCATATGCCATAAAGAGTATATGGACACTTCTTTTGGATAAATACTTGTGGTTGTAACATCTCTTCTATCTTGGGAGAGATCTCGGATTTAGGCTTAGTTTATTGTCTCTCTCTCTCTCTCAATGATTAAGGGTCACCTGGCATATCTTTTATTTTCTTTTCTACATCACTTCCTTCAATTTCTTTTCATTTTGGTTTATAATTTTTACATCCACCTATAATGTATGTGATACATTTCATCTATACTAGGTTGTAGAGTGCAAGTAGCTTCTCTTAGTCCAAAAATTCTATTTTCCCTTATGTGCATTTTTCCACAAAGTGTATAATATGAAGTTGTTGAAGTTTGGGTAGCTTTAGAATATATTATTATTATTATATTTATCTTTTATTTGAACAAGAAAAAACCCTAAAGAACATTGTTATATTATATTTGTTAAGTCGTCCCTATTGTGCCTTGACATGTCAAATGTAAAATAGAGGGGTAAAGTGGACAGGTCGACCTTGACCTATTTCTGGGTTGTATAACTTGTATTTATAAGAGGGCTAGCACCTCATTTGGACAACACACATAAGCTCTCTCACACAAGTGCGCAAGTCTGAGAGCGACACAGCTACAAGGAGGAGTGACACAACTACAAAGGAAGAGTGTCTCAGTAAAGGGTTTTTGTTATCTTGTGAAGGACTATATTGGTCTAGTGGTGTGGTACTCTATTTTGGTTAGGGTTTCTGGTGGATCTTTTGTTTTGGTGAGATCTCTCTTGAGAGAGACATTGTACTTGTTGAAGAATCTATATTGAAGAAGATTTGTTGGGTTTTCTCCCCCACAAGGGTTTCCCAGGATAAATCTTGTGTTATTGTGGATGTGTTTCTTTTAGTGATCCTTATGCATGCAATTATTGTTTTTAATAGACTAAAGTTCAAGAATACTACACACACTTAACTACTTAAGAAGAATTTTAACAGGGTATTAGAGCAGACCTGAAAGGATCCATTTGCATGGTGTTAGCGATTATTTTTGTCATTTGGCGTAGAAGTAACTAGGGCTGTAGATTGCACACGAAATACCCAAGCACATCATGGGAGTATCCATGTTCTTCCAAGTAGCAGGTCAAGCGAGCGGGAAAAATGTCATCGGCAGCATCCAAGATCTATTTTACAAAGCAGATCGAAGGTCACCGGGTTTTCAGAGCTACCGAATTGCCCAAGGTTTAGCGCAAAGGACAACTCTCATATTTCAATCAGTAGGTTTGGATCATCCAATCTAACTGGGACAGGTGGCAGCCTGTCGGCATATTGCGGATCAGGGTTTTGGGGAACAGGGATCCCTTAGCTCATTGCACTTGGAAGTACCGATCAACAAAACTCCGAAAGCGCCTTTGGTGCTGAGCCCATGGTCTCAGCCCTGGGTCATATCAAGCGAGCCTGCAAATGAGGGCGGCTCCCTTGTAAATATCGAATGCCCCCTCGTCTATTCATCCTAAGGACGCGTGTTGCAAGATCTGGTCGCGTCGGCGTTTCGGCTGTAGAGAGTTTCATGTTGTTCAACATCGCGAAACCCTGAACCCCCATAGCGCCGAAAGCATAGAAGGTGGGGCCTGCGGTATCACGAAGTGTTTTCAACCGTCCATTTAGAGGGAACACCTGGCAGCAAATAGAGCCAACTCGGCGTTTCGCCCATCGTGACTCCAACACGCAAAGAGTAGCTCTGTTATTTTCCGATGCGTTAGTTTTCGGGAGAGTCCCAGACTGGGGCCCATGGTATCGCCGGGAGAGTTAAGAGCCGTCAGATCTAGAGGAACGCGTGGTGCCAGATTGAGCCATCTCGGCATATCGCTCATCGCGATTTCAATCAGTAAAGGTTAGCCCTTTCATATTCGCGAACGCTGAAAGCATATGGTTACAGCCCATGGTCACTTGGGGAGAGGAAGGAGTTGCATAAAGAAGGCCAAAGGCGCCAAGTTCAGTTGCAGAGGGGATCATCACGATCTCCAGGTGCCATCGGACCCGATCTTAATGTTGTTTCTAGTATTGAAGTAAATGAAGGCAAGAGCGGGTGGTCGAAACCTCCTTTCATTCATTAAAATGAGGGGAATGGAGGGTCTGGCGAGCCGCTTGCTCGTAGAGGTCCTGTGTATTGATTCACTCAACAAAGCCATGATGAAGTCCTCGACTCGACAGAGAAGTCTGCGCATGCTAGCCGAGCACTTCATGGCTCAGCTACCCTCCTTACAGGAACCATGCGTAGTTAAGGTGGCATTTAAAGAAATATATCAGTACAAGTTTGACTGAAGGGACATCAAGCCTTGAGTGACCGGGCACGCCTCTGAGAGGTGAATTTTCCTGAGTATATAAACTCAGTCTTTTGTATTTTGTAGGTATCGATGGTAGAGCAGAGCTCCCGATTGTAAAGTTTTAACAGACATTCTAGCTTTCTGGTCATGCATCTGTATATGAGATTTATTATTTTATAACAGACATTCTTCTTAATCCATCTAAATTTTCGTCTCATGCTAGGAGAGTTCGTGAACGAATGATTCGTGCGGATCATTGCAATTATGTCATGATAAAGGATTTATTCATGAATTATTGTATTCTCCGATTTTCTGTGTTTGAGCGCAAGAAGATCTTGTGTTTGGATGCCTTCTTCTACAGTCTGTTGGAAACCTGATGTTTACTACAGACCTTCGCATCTCCCTGATATAAGTATTCCCCCTACTCACCCTTACTACACCTCACTGTCTGAAGTTACCTAAGACCTCACTTGCCCATACATGCCTGGCCTAGTTTCGAAGTTGGAACCACATCGTTCAAGTTAACCTCCATCCAATCACCCCATTAAATAAATCGTGACATAAACTGATGGGCGTCGGGCTCTGCTCCTGTTGAAATCCAGGAGTGACTTCTGACGCTAACATTTCTGGCGTCGTTGTCGGGGACAAAGTTGAATATTTTCCCCGGGATTGAACGACAACGATTAACTGATTCTGAAGGTGCATCAGATATCAGAATTATCAAGATTGCTACTGTGCACCTGGCGACTCCATTGTGACGACTCCGCTGGGGAGAACCTGCTCTATTAATTGTGTCTTTCAGAGGCAGGCATACGCAGTCTCATCCACAGTTGCCTCTAGCTACGCCGGAAGCAGATCCAGAAGCGGTGCTCAGAAAGGGAAAGGCCTCTGAAGAAGAAGCGCCCACCACTAAACCAGGTAATCCACCATATTCTTCTATGGGAACTCCTTTTTCTCCTCCTCAGTTTCTTGATAGACATGTTTCTGAAGTTTCTCGTTTCCTAAATTTCAGGAGTGTTCCTGTTGAGTTTTCCTCTCTTGGTCTGGGACCGGAGGGACCGAACCTTGTCACTCCCCTCTCCCCTGAAACTATACCTTGGCGCAGACCCGGGACCACAGAAGATTTCCCCACTCCTATCTTTACCACTCCTGCACAAAGAAAAACACCTACTGAATTGAGCTCGTTACCCTTCTCCTTAAACCCCCTCTTATTTCCCACTCCACTTCAGGACTCATTCCCAGTAGCCCCTTCGAGAACTCCTTCTCCTCCCAGCTCTCCTCCACCCAATATACCTATGGCTGGTGCTAATCCCCCCCTGAATAGAATGGACGCCATAGTTGCTGCTAGATATGCTCCTTTAGTCCTACCCCATCCTATGAACCCTCTTCCTGTTGGGGATTACTTGAAATACATGCCCAAGTTCACTGGGAAGGAGACATGACTGCCGAAGAGAACTTGGCTGCTTTCTACAGTTATGCGGACAACCTCAACATTGAAAATGAAGATGTCTAGATGAGAGTCTTCGTCCAGAGCCTGGATGGTGAGGTGAGGAAGTGGTTTAGAGGATTGGCTCCAGGGTCTATTGCTGGGATTGAAGCTCTAGATAGTGCTTTCCTGAGGCAGTGGGGAGATAGGAAGGATTTCATTTATTACATGATAGAGTTCGGGTCTTTGAATAAGATGGAAGGAGAGTCTGTCTCTGACTTCTCCAAAAGATTTAATAAGATGTATAACAAAATCCCTGCCGAGATAAAGCCTTCAGAAGCCTCAGCTAAGATTTCGTATGCTAGCACGTTCGGCCTCGATTTCTGCCTTTTGTTGAGAGAAAGAAGAGCCACCTCCTTAGCTCAAATGCAAGATGCGGCCATAGAGGTGGAATCCAATGTGTTAGCAGCTGACAGACTGAGGAACAAATCCGATGCAGACAGGAGAAAAGGAAGGTCAGAAGCCTCAACCTCTGACCCATCGGTGCCCCACCCTCAAGTGGATGAACTGACCAGGATGGTGAAATCTCTGTCTGCAGAGATGGAGAGAATGAGGGTGGAAGGGAGGCAAGCATACAAGGGCCCTCTGAACGCCGAAAACAAGGGAGGTTTCAAGAGGCCAAACAATTTTACTCCCATGAATGTGCAAAGAGAGAAGGGAAGAGATAGAGAAGACCAGAAGATTCAGGCCCCTTTTCAAAACAATTTTGTGGTCGTAGGGGAACAAGGGGAAATAGATGAGATGGATCCTGAAATTCATTGCTTCGGGGACACTCCTCCTTTTCCTCATATCACTTAATCAACATATGAGGAATCTCTCATGGACAACCAGCTAAATGAGCTGAGCAAGGAAAACAAGACTAGTAGCCGCCAAGGCAGGTATGACCTGAGGTCCCAAAAGAAGGCAGTAGCACCCAATGCCCTTGAGCAGCTCACTAGAACAAAGAATCCCGCTAATGAATCAAAAGACAATTGCAGAGGTAAGAAGACCCAACCCCTCTCTCCCATTATCCAGAGTCATGTTCTCGAAATAAGAGAAATCCCAAAGCTCCCATCTTATTTTAATTTCGAGCATGAAATTCAAAAAATCAGGATCCCTGTACCCCTGACAGAATTAATTAAACATGAAGGGTTCAAGAAACACTTCTCTGAGATTTTACAGTCTGAGGTCTCAAGCCTTCCCACGGACTTCATCAATTTGCAAGATGAAAAGCCTACAGTTATCCTAGGTCCTATGGTAGAAGACAAGAATGACTCATCCCCTCCCTTCTACACTTCCTTGAACATACATGACAAGGTATTGCACAATTGCTTGATGGATTCGGGGGCTTCTCATAACCTCATGCCCAAAACTGTCATGGAAGAATTAGGGTTAGAAGTCACTCGAGCCTATCATGACCTCTATTCTTTTGACTCCAGGAAGGTTCAATGTCTCGGGGTTATCAAATACTTGGTCGTGACCTTATTTCAGTTGCCCATGAAAAGTGTGGTCATGGATATTGTAGTGGCTGATGTCCCCCCCAAGTTCGGTATGTTGTTGTCAAGATCTTGGATAAAAAGACTAGGGGGAACCTTGCAGATGGACCTCACATATGCTACTATCCCAGTGTTCGGAGGAGAGCTTAGAAGGCTATATAGAGAAGCCCAGCTGGCATATATAATCAGTGATGACGCCAACCCGACCAATCATCCCATCTTTGCCTTGGACACTGATTTAGGCTCCAGTTTACTACAACTCACCCATGCCCCTGCGCCTCCTCTCAAACTCAGAAAGCAGCCCACTTCTCCTCGTGAACTTCCTCCTTCCATCACCCCCATTTGGAAAATGTTTTTTGATGGAGCTTGTTCCTGGGAAGGCGCTGGTGTTGGGGTGTTTTTTGTGTCACCTACCCAGCAAACCGTATCTCTATCATACAAATTAGAATTTGAAACCACAAACAATGTGGCAGAGTATGAACCCCTTGTTCTAGGATTGAGAGCTGCAAGGGAAATGGAAATTCAAGAGGTGGCAGTGTTCGGAGATGCAGAGTTGGTGGTCCAACAAATCAGAAGCGCTTATCAGGCTAAGAACCCTCGACTCAGAAATTACAGGAATGAAGCATGGGACCTAATTGACAATTTCTTCTCAGCTTTCAATATCTCTTTTATTCCAAGAGAGGATAATGTTGTGTCCGATTCTTTAGCCGTCTCAGCTAGCTTGCTCAAAGTTTCTCTACCATCCGTAGTCAACTCTGATGTTGGAATAAGATATAGGCCCTCTGTACCGGATAATGTCAAGCATTGGAAGGTATTCGAAGATGATCAGGAAATTGAAATATTTCTCCGTTCCGTTGATGAATTTTCTGCGTTGCACATCGATCAGGATCCTGACACAGAAGGTGACCCTCACCCTGAGGTGTTTTTAAATAAAATTGCTAACCACCAGATTATTCAGCTACCTAGCAATCACATTCCGAGGGGACTAGTCCCATTGGAAAGGTTGTTCGATGGGAACGATGTGGCAGTAAAGGGTAGAGTTTCAGATGAAGATGCTAATACAACTGAATGCAACATTGGTTCACAGGAGGAGCCTGGTTCGTCAAACTGTCAAGCAGTTTGACCAGAGAACAGAGGGTCGAATATACGTAGTTGCTGAGAGAGTTCACCAATGTGTTTGCATGGACATACGAAGACCTCAAGATGTATGACACATCTGTCATTAAGCATAAGATCCCGTTGAAGGAAGAGGCTAGTCCATTCAGGCAGAAGCTAAGGCAGATAAATCCCATGTTGCTGCCTGTTATGGAGAAAGAAGTAAAAAGGTTGTTGGATGCACAAATCATTGTCCCCTTGAGATATTCTGAGTGGGTGGCCAATTTAGTCCCAGTAAGGAAGAAAAGCGGAGAAATCAGGCTCTGTGTCGATTTCAGGAATTTGAACAGAAGCTCAAAGAAAGACAATTACCCCCTACCTAAGATGGAACACATACTGCAGAGGGTAACTGGTGCATCCAGGATATCCATGATCGATGGTTTTTCTGGCTATAATCAGATATCGGTATTGCCTAAGGACAGGGAGAAGACAACCTTCACCACTCCTTGGGGCACATTCATGTATGCCAAGATGTCATTTGGATTAATGAATGAAGGAGCAACATTTCAGCGAGCCATGGATATAGCCTTCATCGGGGAGAAGGACCGGTTCGTGGTGATCTATCTCGATGACATCACGGTCTTCTCCAGCTCATACAAGGAGCACTACCACCACTTGAGTAAATTTTTCATGAAATTTCGTAGGTTCAGTCTGTCCCTAAACCCCAAGAAATCTTTGTTCGCTATGCAGGAAGGGAAGTTGTTGGGCCATATAGTATCAACAAAGGGAGTGAGAATTGATCCCAGCAGAGTGGAGGCAATTCAAACCTCATCACTTCCCAGGTCTAAAAACGAGGTTCAGGCCTTTTTGGGGAAAATTAATTTTCTAAGGAGGTTTGTCTCAAATTTTGCCGAGCTAGTGAAACACATCATGGCCATGCTCAGGAAGGGAAACGAGGTGAAATGGACCACTGAGCCTAGGGCATCTTTTGACCAAATAAAAAGGGCATTGACTGAGACACCTGTGCTGATCAGTCCTGACTATTCCAAAGAATTCCTAATTTTCTCCTTCGCTTCTTTTGATACAGTAGCAGCGGTCTTGTTACAGAAAAACGAGAAGGGGCATGAGCAACCCATCGCTTTCTTCAGCAAGGCATTAAGAGATGCAGATACCAGGTATGAGATCATGGAGAAGCAGGCCTATGCCTTATTGAAAGCCCTCAAAGATTTTAGGATCTACATCTTGCATTCGAAGGTGATAGCATACGTTCCTTCAGCTTCTGTAAGGACATCCTTGTACAGCCAGACATAGATGGGAGAAGAGGCAAATGGATAGCAAAAATTCTGGAATTCGACTTGGAAATAAATCCCACCAAGTTGTTTAAGGGGCAAGGTCTAGCCAACCTACTGGCTGAATCCAATTGTGAAGCCTTGGGAGTTAGTTTCCTCAACACTCGCTCAGGAACTCAGCAAGTTGAGTTGCCCAGCCAATGCTCTCAAGACAGCTTATCGCTGGCAGATTGTGCCTAGTATCGTGACATTTTGTACTTTCTGCAGGAATTGAAGCCTCCAGATGGAATGGGTAAAAGCAGGGCAAGAGATTTAAAGCTCAAGGCGGTCAGGTATTGTCTCATTGAGCAAGTTTTGTACTAGAGAGATCCTTTGGGGATGCTGCTGAGATGTTTGAACCCACCAGAAGCCCAGAAAGTTATGTTTGATTTCCATGAAGGCCTTTGTGGGGGGCATCATTTCTGGAAGACCACAACTCATAATATCCATAGGGCTGGATATTACTGGCCTACTTTATTCGCTGATTTCTGCAGAGGAATCAGAGCTTGCATCAAATGCCAAAATTTCTCAGGAAAGCAGCAACTCAAATCGCTGCCATTGAAGCCTATAGTATCTCCAACACCTTTTCAGTAGTGGGGGCTGGACTTCATTGGAGAAATTTATCCTCCCTCAAGTGGTCAACACAGATGGATCCTGACAGCAACAGACTATTTCAACAAGTGGATAGAAGATGTCCCCACCAGAAGTGCATCTCACAAAGTAATTATCAGCTTCCTGGAGGATATCATAGCCAGATTTGGCTGTCCCAGCAGGATCGTCACCGATAATGCTGCTTCTTTCAAGTCTGAGCCTCTAATTAAGTTCTGTGAGCAGTTCTAGATCTCACTAATTCACTCCACCCCCTACTATCCCCAGGGCAATGGTTTAGCAGAGTCCTCCAACAAAAGCCTAATAAGGATCATCAAAAGGTTGTTGGAAGACAACAAAAGGGCTTGGGATTCAAATTTGAAGTTTTCTCTATGGGCTGATCGTGTGACAACGAAGAAATCTCTAGGCACTTTGCCTTTTCAGCTAGTCTACGGAGCAGAGGTGGTTTTTCCTACTCAGCTCGCCTTACCTGTGGCAAAATTATTTCAAGACTATGAACGAGAAACAGATCATATGATCAGGAGGATTCATCAGATAGTAGAAGTGCAGCAGATCAAAGAGCAGGTGAGGACCGCCGCTCATAATCATCAGGAAAAGATCAAGCAGGCTTTCGACAAGAAGGTCAGGAAAAAAGAGTTCGAGATCGTGGATTTGGTACTCAAGTGGGACGCCCCCAGGCAGGATAAAGGAAAACACATCAAGTTTGACGCCCTATAGACTGGCCCCTTCAAGATCTCTGAGATTTTCTCCAACAACACGTATGGGTTTCAAGATCTGGAGGGTGAAGAGGTTTCCAGCAGCCCAGTGAATGGGCATTTTTTGAAGAAATGTTTTATTTGAGCCTCAGTTGGCTCCCTTGTTTGTAAATATTATCCTTTAGTTCTTTGTTTAGTTTCTTTTTGCGTGTTTTCGGCCTAATAAGTGACTCCATATCCCAATAGCAAGGCATTGAAGCTGCGGAGGGAGTTCTTAGAGCATCGCAGGGACGACTCTATCCCCCATGGAGCCTAATGTTAGCGATTATTTTTGTCATTTGGCGCAGAAGTACCCAGGGCTGTAGATTGCACACGAAATGCCCAAGCGCAGCACGGGAGAATCCCTGTTCTTCCAAGTAGCAGGTCAAGCGAGCGGGCAAAATGTCGTCGGCAACATCCAAGATCTATTTTACAAAGCAGATCGACGGTCACTGGGTTTTCGGAGCTACCGAATTGCCCAAGGTTTAGTGCAAAGGACAACTCTCGTATTTCAATCAGCAGGTTTGGATTGTCCGATCTAAATGGGACAGGTGGTAGCCTGTCAGCATATCGTGGATCGGGGTTTCAGGGAACAGGGAGCCCTTAGCTCATTGCACTTGGAAGTATCGATCAACGAAACGCCGAAAGCGCCTTTGGCGCTGAGCCCACGGTCTCAGCCCTGGGTCATATCAAGCGAGCCTGCAAACGAGGGAGGCTCCCTTGTAAATATTGAATTCCGCCTCGTCCATTCATCCTAAGGATGTGTGTCGCAAGATCTGGCCGCGTCAGCGTTTCGACGGTCGGGAGTTCGTAGGGCGAGAGTTTCATGTTGTTCAACATCGCGAAACCTTGAACCCCGATAGTGATGAAAGCGTAGAAGGTGGGGCCCATGGTATCACGAAGTGTTTTCAGTCGTCCATCCAGAGGGAACACCTGGCAACAAATAAAGCCATCTCGACGTTTCACCCATCGCGACTCCAACACGCAAAGAGCAGCTCCGTTATTTTCCGATGCACGAGTTGCTGGGAGAGTCCTGGACCGGGGCCCATGGTATCTCCGAGAGAGTTAAGAGCCATCAGATCTAGAGGGACGTGTGGTGCTAGATTGAGCCGTCTCGGCATATCGCTCATCGCGATTTCAATCAGCAAAGGTTAGCCCTTTCATATTCGCGAACTCCGAAAGCATATGGTTACAACCCATGGTCACTTGGGGAGAGGAAGGAGCTGCATAAAGAAGGCCAAAGGCGTCGAGTTTAGTTGCAGAGGGGATCATCACGATCTCCAGGTGCCATCGGACCCGATCTTAATGTTGTTTCTAGTATTGAAGTAAATGAAGGCAAGAGCGGGTGGTCGAAACCTCCTTTCGTTCATTAAAATGAGGGGAATGGAGGGTCTAGCGAGCCGCCTGCTCGCAGAGGTCCTGTGTATCGATTCACTAAACGAAGCCATGCCGAAGTCCTCAACTCGACAGAGAAGTCTGCGCACGCTAGCCGAGCACTTCATGGCTCAGCTACCCTCCTTACAGGAACCATGCGTAGTTAAGGTGGCATTTAAAGAAAGATATTAGTACGAGTTTGACTGAAGGGACATCAAGCCTTGAGTGACTGGGCACGCCTCTGAGAGGTGAATTTTCCTGAGTATATAAACTCAGTCTTTTGTATTTTGTAGGTATCGATGGTAGAGCAGAGCTCCCGATTGTAAAGTTTTAACAGACATTCTAGCTTTCTGGTCATGCATTTGTATATGAGATTTCTTATTTTATAACAGTCAGTCTTCTTAATCCATCTAAATTTTCGTCTCATGCTAGGAGAGTTCATGAACAAATTATTCGTGTGGATCATTGCAATTATGTCATGATAAAGGATTTATTCATGCATTATTGTATTCTCCGGTTTTTTGTGTTTGAGCGCAAGAAGATCTTGTGTTTGGATGCCTTCTTCTACAGTCTGTTGGAAACCTGATGTTTACTACAGACCTTCGCATCTCCCTGATATAAGTCTTCCCCCTACTCACCCTTACTACACCTCACTRTCTGAAGTTACCTAAGACCTCACTTTCCCATACATGCCTGGCCTAGTTTCGAAGTTGGAACCACATCGTTCAAGTTAACCTCCATCCGATCACCCCATTAAATAAATCGTGACATAAACTRATGGGCGTCGGGCTCTGCTCCTGTTGCAATCCAGGAGTGAATTMTGACACTAACACATGGTATAGAAGATATCATTCAGGAAAATAATACCATAGGGATACTTCCCTAACCCTATCACATCTTTCCTTGGGATTGAATTCTCAGTTTTACAAAGTTTTGTAAACTGCAATTGGTGTTGAAACTACTGCAATTGCTCAAACCCTAGGAGGATTTTTCACCCACTTTCTGAAGGATTTTTGTCAAAGTGAGACCACTAGGAACTCTCCTTAGGAGGGCACACCTATCCCTAGGAGAATAATTCCAAAATTCAAATTCTGGAAAATTAGGGTTTCCTCATAAACCCTAGTCTTGGTAGCTGCAGAATTGAAGCTGGAACTGGTCAAATTGGCATAACATTATCTATTAAGTACAAAACCTTTATTTGAAAAGTTTTATCTCTTTATTGTATTGTTCAAGCACAGGATGGAACCCAGTACCAAGCTTGATGAGAAGCTTGAAGGCGTTGACAACTTCCGAGCATGGAAGTATAGAGTAATGCTCATTCTAGAAGAGAATGATCTAGAAGACTTTGTAAAAGAAGAAGTTCCAGAACTTGATGAAGATGAGGCCAAAGAAAAGTACAAAAAGAACCTAGTGAAGGAAAAGATAATAATTATTGATTCTATCAAGGATCACTTGATCCCCCATGTCTCATCGTTGACAACTCCCAAGCAAATGTTTGATGCCTTATCTAGATTGTATGAAGGGAAGAACATCAACCAGAAGATGACCTTGAGAACACAACTCAAGAATGTGAATATGAAAAGTTTAGAAACTATCCAAACATACTTCACAAGAGTGTCTCAGATCAAATATCTCATCCTCACAATCCCAACACAACTTGAACAGGCTCAAACGAACATCGTATGCGAGAGATATCATGTTCTGTCCACTTTTCCAAACATGCAAAAAAATGTTGACTATACAGTCTGTATAGTCCGACTGTGCATACCGTACTGCTGACGTAGTAGTGGGACCATAATGGACACATGGCAGGTGGTGATTTGGAAACTTATGTGGCAGTGGTTGAGGTGGACCAACTCGATGTTGACATGTGTCACTGTTTTGGCGAATGGGAAGGTGCCACGTGGCCCAGCCAAGGACTGCCACATGACACCCGATCATCTATTTGTTGGTTAACATTGTATGGAGTCTATAGGGGTCGAAGCTGGGACCTCCACCTTTGGCATATTCTCCGCGTAGGCCAGGCCACTAGCCTGCCTAGATAATGGTTCTTGACCTTATACTTTAGAACTTTTGTTTAATTTTGTGTTAACTATTGGTTGGATGGAGAAAGGGTCGGGGATTAGACCCATCTCGTGGTCACCACACTTACCATATACCATATGAAAACCAACGTGAAAGAATCATTCATTTAGGGTATATGTTCAAGAAGAAGGATATTTGGTTTACAAGTGAAAAGCCATAGGTCAAAAACCTAAGGATATTTGGTTTTCCAGTATATGTGCATGTCCCCAAGGACAAGAGATCGAAGTTGGACCCTTCAAGCAAGAAGGATATATTTCTTAGATACAGTGAGACATCGAAGGCATACCGACTTTTCATCCCAGGTCACCGAATGATCTAGGGGATCAAAATATGCTCAAAAATCAAAGTGATCGAAATTTCTCGAAAATGGATTCATTTCGTAGATCTCATCCTCACGATCCTAACGCAACTTGAACGGGCTCAAACAAACATCGTATGCGAGAGATATCACGTTCTGTCCACTTTTCCAAACATGCAAAAAAATGTTGACTGTGCAGACCGTACTGCTGATGTGGAATTGAGACCGTACTAGACATGTGCCAAGTGGTGATTTGGCAGCTTATGTGGTAGTGGTTGAGGTGGACCAACCCGATGCTGAAATGTGTCAGTGTTCTGGAAAATTGCAAGGTGCCACATGGCCCAACTAGGGGCGGCCACGTGGCACCCCATCATTGGTTTGTTGGTTAAAAATTTATGGAGTCTGCGGGGGTCTAACCCAGGATCTCCACCTTTGGCATAGTCTTCGCGTAGGTCGGGCCACCAACCCACCTACACAATGTTTCTTGACCTTATACTTTATAACTTCTATTTAAGTTTGCGCTAACCGTTGGTTGGGTGGAGAAAGGGTAGGGGCTTAGCCCCAGCCCACGGTCACCACACTTACCATATACCATATGACCACCAATGTGCAGGAGTATTCAATGGATGGCCGACAAGTGCTACATTTTAGGTTGGTGCTCGACCACATGGGTCATCCAATCGACATCTCCGCCAAAAAAGGTGCCAGACCTCCTAACGGTGCGACATTATGCAAAAATTTGCAGAATGGGCACGCGTAGTAAGTTTTGGCATGAGAAACGCTCGAGAGCCAAGTTAATCACACAGAGGTGCATTTTAGTGAGCAGAGACAACAAGCTATTGGGGAAAAACATCCAGAGTTGTATTTTTCTCAGTTTTTGGCCAAACCAGGTGCAGGAAGAGCTTAGCTAGGGGTTTTTGGATATTTTGAAGCCATTGAAGCCATCTATTTTTCATTCTGAGCATTGTAAAGCACTATTTTTGACACTTTGAGCATTAATGAAAATGAGCCATTGGAAGTTGGACCAGGAGATGCATCCCAAGAGAGGGGTGACCTCCTTTATCATTTTGTTGTTTTAATGTGCTTACTTTTGATGGTTGTTAGATCTGTTTATGCTGCTCATGTTTAAGTGAAAAGTCATTAATTTATGTGTTTGCAAATCGATCTGATTGCCTAAGTCACATAACTATTTCACTTTCAAATTTGTACACACAAGCCTTCTTCATTTTCAGATCAAGTTGGTATTAGAGCATAGGTTTTTGAAGGTTTGATTGTTTGTGTAACATACAAAATATATAAATATTAAGTGATAATAATCATAAATAACAATAATAATAAATAGTTATTAATTGTATAAGGGACACATCCTTTCATGGATGGTCACCATATTTTCCTTTAGGTTCTCTATATATTTGACACTCTCATTGTACATCTATTCATCATATATTATCTATTTTATCTCATTATATACATTCTTATTCAATATATTTATTATCCACTATGGATTACAGTTATTTATTCCATTTATGATGGATGTTCGTCGTAAGAACCAGATTGGTTCTTTGCATTGGTATCAAAGTTTTGTTATTGATCTTGGCCATTGGCCATACAGACTTGTAACCTCATACAAAAAAAATTCAAAGTTTCTCTAATTTATCCAGGTCTTTGACCATGTGAGAGAATTTTTCCATTTAAAAAAAAATCATCATAAAAATTACCGTTGAAGAAATAATATTTCAATTGCAAGAAAATATAAGTTATTACCAGATATCAAGAAGAAGGAAAAAAAAGGGGAGAAGAAAAAAGAAAGAAATAATAAAAAAGGAAAAGATAGTTTAAAAGAAAAAGTTCCAAAGAAGAAGGAAAGATGAAGAGAATTGTCGTTTAAAGAACCATAATCAAAGCTTGGTTGAACAAATCAAGAAGTTAAAGAATGAGAAGAAATTATCCGAAAAAGATGAAGAAAGTTCTCTCCTAATAATCCTTAATCAATAATTCCTTGCACAAATTAAAAGTTTAAAGAACAAAATAACAGAAAATTTGGAATCAAAAAATGAAGACGACAAGTCATGAAATAAGGAAGAACTTTTATGTTTAAGGTGACATAATCAATAATTACTTACCCAAATTAGAAATCTAAAGCATGATAAGAAGTCTTTACAAGAAGAGTTAGATCACAAAGAAACAATGGCTAAATAAGTTGAAATAGAGAGGCTTCTAGTTCAAAAAATCCAAACCTTAGAGAAAGAAACAAACACTGATCCAATTGAATTACTAGAAACATCAAAAGTTGAAAAAAGATCCAATAAACAATATTCAGAAGACATTTGGGTACCTTATTTCCATCCAAATCACAAGATTTGTTACAACCAACAACAAGGTCAAGAGGAATCTAAACAATGTTCTTCTTACCAACAACTAAACTGCAACATTGAAAAAGAACGAAGACAAAATCAACAACTTCTATGGAAGCCTAAAATAAGAAATCATATCCTAAGAATTAATCATCAAACTGTTCCAATGAAATTAGATTTGGGATGGATCACCTCCAAAAAGATGCAACATATTACTTTAGGAATTTGAATATTATATTGTTTTGTTTCTTTAAGTATCACAATTACAAAACAAAAAGATCATGAGAAGTTGGTTCGAGTTAGAAGAAGAGATAGGTCATTCTCTAATCATGCTTTGAGGAAAAATCATTTTTAAGGGGAAGGAAATATAACATACAAAATATATAAATATTAAGTGATAATAATCATAAATAATAATAATAATAATAATAAATAGTTATTAATTGTATAAGGGACACATCCTTTCATGGATGGTCACCATATGTGCCTTTAGGTTCTCTATATATTTGGCACTCTCATTGTACATCTATTCATCATATATTATCTATTTTTATCTCATTATATACATTCTTATTCAATATATTTATTGTCTAGTATGGATTACAACTATTTATTCCATTTATGATGGATGTTTGTCATAAGAACCAGATTGGTTCTTTGCAGTTTGCAAGTGTTTGTTTTCTGATGGTTACAAGGTTGAATCTCACAATAGGAGAAGGTCAAATTGTAGAGCCAAGTTCTCAACTTTCAAGAAGGAGAACTATACAATCACCTCAAGCTTCAAGGAGGCATTCACCAAGTATGGCTCATGAGGAGAGTCATGAAACTCTTACTTCAGAAGATGAAACTTTTAGAAAAGATTTTTATGATATGACATAAATGGTGAAAGTTTTATTTGAAGAAAGAAATGCAAGGTTGCAAGGTGAAATCTCAAATCCTCCAAGAGGTAATAAAGATAGTGGTGATAAAACTCCGAAAGGAAATGGAGGGAATGATGATACTCCAACTCTTGAACCTCCATCTTCCACTTCTTCTACCATTTCACAACCACCTCCAAATTCTCCAAAAGAACATGGTAGACTTCCTCCACAAACTCCTTTTCTTAAGCTTGATATTAAGTTTGAATTGCCTTTGTACAACGAAGAGGTAAATGTTGAGAAATTAGATAACTCGATTCATCAAATTGAAGTGTATTGTAGGATACAAAGAATCAAAGATGATGAAACTAAGATTCAGCTTGCTTCTCTTAGATTGGAAAGTGAAACACTCAATTGGTGGGAAGCCAAAACTCAAGAGGACATGAAGAAACATGGTAAAGTTTTATCCTCTTGCAATGATTTTATTGTTGCACTTAAAAGACAATTTTATCCATTAGCATACATGCATAAAGCTATTATGGATTGGAAAATTTCTAGACAAGCTAAAGGGAAAAGTGTGCAAAGCTACACTCAAGAATTTAGAAGAAGATCTTTGATTTTGGGTATAGATTTATCTTCTCAAGAAACTTTACTCAAATACATTGGAGGATTGCATAGCTACTTGAGTCACACAATACTTATGTTTAACCCTATAAATCTAGATGAATTTTGTGTACATGCAACTCATTTGGAAGCAAGAGGGAGGAATGAACCTCAAGAGGGAAGCAAGAAGCCATTTGTTCATGGAGATAAAGGAAATAGGAAATTCAAGGGAAATGAAAGAAAGAATGCCTCTGTCAAGAAAGAGGGAGAAAAACTCACATGTAAACATTGTTCAAAATATCGCCATGATGAAGACCATTGTTGGAAACTTCATCCTGAAAAGAGACCCAAAAATTTCAACAACAAAGGAAAACCAAAGACTGTTGCAACTACACAACATGATTTAGGTTCTGATTCAGGAGATGAAACAAAAATTACATCCATGGATTTTCAAGGTAAGAATCTATTGCAAGTACTAGTTCTTCAAGTAGTATTAACCTCAATGAAACTCAACATGAAAAATAAAGAATAGAGCTTTTCCACATAAGGGTTATTTCAAAGCATACCAAGATATATACTCTTTTTGATATTGGATCTCAAGCAAACCTCATATCTGAAGACACTATTAAGAAATTACATTTGGAAACTACTCCACATCATAAACCATATCCTCTAGGATGGATATGTGATAAGGCCAAATTGCATGTGTCAAGAAGATGTAAACTTAGATTTTCCATCATTGCAAACTTTATAGATGAGGTAGAGCTTGATGTTATTCCATTGGATATTTGTGGTATTGTGTTGGGAAGCCCATATTTATATGATAGGAGAACCATATTTCATCGTCATGAGAACAAATATCATTTGTTTAAAAATGGAGTTGAGTACATTGTTAGAGAACATAAAAAGAAGATGAATTTGTCACTTGTAAATGCTGGACAAATGAAGAGATTAGTCAATGCTATTAAGAACTTTGTCCTCTTGATGATCAAACCCAAAGACAATGTTGAAAAATAATATTTCCAAGGTCGTGAT
Organism: Picea engelmannii; assembly: GCA_009831015.1. NCBI lineage: Eukaryota > Viridiplantae > Streptophyta > Pinopsida > Pinales > Pinaceae > Picea > Picea engelmannii. The sequence goes on from ML777473.1 coordinate 769,344, forward strand.
GCAAAGTTGAAATCTGATTTATATGAGGTTGTTAACCAATATGATGAGATGTTTCAAGAACCAAAAGGATTGCCTCCAAAAAGGGGTATCCAACATAAGATACAATTGCAGCAAGATTGTCCTCTTCCAAACATTGGCATGTACAAGATGACAGTCATGGAGAATGCTGAAATTAAAAAAACAAATCCAAGAGTTGTTTGACAAAGGGGTTATCATGCCAAGCACATCGCCATGTGGGTCATCAATTGTTTTAGTACCAAAGAAAGATCATACATGGCGCATGTGTGTAGATTTCAGATCCTTGAACAAGTTTATAGTAAAGCATCATTATCCTCTTCCTAGAATTGATGATTTGCTTGATCAATTGAAATATGCTAAGTATTTTACTAAGTTGGATTTGAGAAGTGGATATCATCAGATTAGGATTGCTGAAGGAGACACATGGAAGACAACTATCAAAACAAAGCAAGGTTTGTTTGAATGGATGGTTATGCCATTTGGGCTTTGTAATGCTCCTGCTACATTCATGAGAGTCATGAATGATGTTTTAAAGTCTTTTCTTGATGATTGTGTGATTGTCTACTTGGATGACATTTTGATATTTAGAAAATCTCGTGAAGAGCATGTTATGCATGTAAAACAAGTTCTAGATGTCTTGAAGAAAGAAAATTTGTTTTTGAAGATGTCTAAATGTGAGTTTGGAAAGACCTCACTTATTTAATTGGAACATATTGTTGGAGGAGGAGAATTCAAAATTGATCCTTCCAAGGTCAAAGTCATTTTGGATTGGCCCAAGCCCAACAATGTGACAGAGGTAAGAAGATTTTTGGGAGAATCCCAATATTGGAGACAGTTTATTTCTAACTTCTCTTCAATTGGAACTCCATTACATGCAGTGACAAGCATCAAACAAGTTTTTCAATGGGGAGGCAAGCAACAAAAAGATTTTGATGCATTGGAGAATATTAGTTTAGTTCTAGTTCTTTCACTTCCTAATTTGAGACAACCATTTGAGATCCAAATAGATGCAAGTAATTATGCAATGGGAGCAGTCTTGTTGCAACATGGTAAGCCCATTTGTTTTCATTATGAAACTTTTAATGGTGTTGTGATTAATTATCCTACTTGTGATAAGGAGTTGTATGCATTGGTGCAAAGTGTGAAAAAATAGAAACATTATTTGTTGGGAAAAGAAACTATCATTCACATAGTTCATCAACCATTGCAATACTTACAATCACAAACAAAGCTACAACAAGTAAGGCACTTCAGATGGATGGGTTTCTACAACAATTCCACTTGGTTATCAGGTATAAGAAAGGAATTTATAACAAAGTTGTTGATATACTTTCTAGGCCTATTGTTAGTGCTTCAGTTATTCTTAAGCATAATTCTACCATGCATGAGAGCTATGTTGAACATTATGCTTTAGATGTTGATTTTAAAGTGGTTTATGCAACTTTGTGTGATTCTAACCAAGTTGAGGAATTTGATTACCATGTGCATGATAAGATTTTGTATCATCTTGGAAAGCTATGTATTCCACAAGGTGAAAGAGTCAACATCATAAGGGAAGAACATTCTTCTTGTATTGTTGGCCACGTTGGTGTAGGCAAGACGATGGCTAATTTGCAAAGGTATTTTTATTGGCTTAGAATGAATGAAAGTGTTTCAAGATATGTAAGAGGATGTTCTTTATGTGCTACAAGTAAACCTAGCAATAGAAAGTTGGGTTTGTATACTCCACTTTCGGTTCCTTCTCGTCCTTGGGAAACCATTTCTATGGACTTTGTAGGAGGTCTACCTATGTCAAAAAAGAATCATGATTATCTTTATGTTGTGGTTGACTGTTTCAATAAAATGTGTATTTTGATGCCTTGTAAGAAGCATGTTACAACTAAACAAATGACACAAATGTTCTTTCAACATGTTTGGGTACATTTTGGGTTTCCCAAATCCATTATTTCTGATCGATATTCTCGATTTATTGAGAAATTTTGGTTAAGATTATGGGCACGCATGGACACCAAGCTGAAAAAGAGCACAACATTTCATCCAAAAACTGATTGTCAAACATAAGTGGTGAATAAAATAGTAGTACATATTCTTCGTGGTTATTGCAGCAAACATCCTAAGATTTGGGATGAGAACCTACACTACATTCAACATGCTTACAACCGGGCTAATCACTCTTCGACTCAAACATCTCCATTTGAGGCATGTTTTGGTTATTTGCCAAAATATCCTTTAGATTTTAACTTTGGGAAGGATATTTCAATTGATGGTCATTATGACATTGATAGAGCAAAGAAGTTCATTGAACAAATTCAGTTGGTGCATCAAATGGTACAAGAACAGTTGGAAAAAGAGCCAAGCCAAGTACAAGACAAGGCATGACAAGCATTGTGTTGGTCACAATTTCCAAGTTGGAGATGAAGTTTGGATTTACATTAGAAAGGAGAGGCTTAAATGAGAAGGTAAAAAACTCAAACCAATTAGATATGGACCTTTCAAGATTCTTGAAAAAATTGGTAACAATGCCTTCTGTTTGGATTTGCCTCCTTATATGCAAATGTATGCAGTTGTTAATGTTGAGAATTTGAGATTGTATGAGCCTCATTTGATTGATGATCAAGGAGAGAATGTTTAGATTCCTTCCATAGATGACTTCTCGTCAGAATATCTTTCAAAATTGCATGAGGATACAATCCTTGATAGGAGGATGAGAACTTTGAAACGAGGGAATGTGGAATACTTTCGTTTTGGTCTGAAAGGAACAAATCCAAGAAAAGTTAAATGGATTGAGGTTGTAAAGGTGAGGGAACTATACCCTCATCTTTAGATTGACTGAAAGTAGTCTTTTGGAGGTCCAAAATCTTCCCAATGGGGAGTGATCTAGGGGATCAAAATATGCTAAAAAAAAAAAGTGCTCAGAATTTCTCGAAAATAGATTCATTGCGTAGATCTCATCCTCACAATCCCAACACAACTTGAATGGACTCAAACAAACATTGTATGCAAGAGATATCGCGTTCTGTCCACTTTTCCAAACATGCAAAAAATGATGATTATATAGTCCATACAATATGATTGTGCAGACCGTACTGTTGACGTGGCAGTGGGACCGTACTGGACACATGGCAGGTGGTGATTTGACAACTTATGTGGCAATGGTTGAGGTGGACCAACCTGGTGCTGACACATGTCACTTTTCTGGAAAATGGGATGGTGCCACGTGGCCCAGCCAGGGGCCGCCACATCTCACCCCGTCATTGGTTTGTTGGTTAAAATTTTATGGAGTCCACAGGGGTCAAACCTGAGACCACCATCCCGCCTACAAAATGGTTCTTGACCTTATACTTTAGAACTTCTATTTAAGTTTGCACTAACCATTGGTTGGGCAGAGAAAGGGTCGGGGCTTAGCCCTAGCCCGCGATCACCACACTTACCATATACCATATGACCACCAATGTGTGGGAGTATTCAACGGATGGCCGATGGGTGCTACATTTTAGTTCAACGCCCGACCACATGGGCCATGCGACCAACACCTCTACCGAAAAAGGTGTCAGACCTCCTAACGGTGCGACATTATGCCACAATTTGTGGAATGGACCCATGTGTTGGGTTTTTGGCATGGGAAATGCTCAGGAGCCAAGTTAGTCACACACAGGTGTGTTTTGGCGAGCAAAGACAACAAGCTATTGGGGAAAAACATCCAAAGTTGTATTTTTCTTAGTTTTTGGCCAAACCAGGTGTAGGAAGAGCCCAACTAGGGGTTTTTGGACAATTTGGAGCCATTGAAGCCATCTATTTTGCATTATGAGCATTGTAAAGGATTTTGTTTTTACACTCTGAGAATTAATGAAAATGATCCATTGGAAGCTGGACCGAGAGATGTAGCCCAAGAGAGGGGTGAACTCCTTTATCATTTTGTTGTGTTAATGTGCTTACTTTTGATGTTTGTTATATATGTTTATGTTGCTCATGTTTAATTAAAAACTCATTAAGTTATGTGTTTTCAACTTGATCCTATTGTCTAAGTCACATAACTATTTCACTTGCAAATTTGTACACACAAGACTTCTTCATTTTTAGATCACCGATAGATCGAGACTAGCAGATATGCCACCTTCGATGAGGATGCAACTTTCAGTAAATTAAGACAACTTCATTCAGATGAGGTTCATGATGAGGAACTTGAAGCTCCTAGAGTCACAACTACAGATGTAGGTGATGATGTTGTATTAGAAGATCATGACATGGAAGAACCACAAATACCTGTAGATTCATCCCGAAAGATGAATACCAAGAAGAGAAGACCAACTTGGGCTCGGGAAATAATTCAAGATGTAGAGAAGTATGGTGCTCCAGATGGATCCATTAGAGAAAGAAAGAGGCCACGACCTTACTCCAACTGTGTGGCATTTCTAAGTGACATCATTGATGTTGAGCCTACCAATTATGAAGAGGATGCAAAGAAGAAAGAATGGAAGGATGCCATGGTTGAAGAGTACAGGTCCATTGTAAAGAATGATGTTTGGGATGTGGTTCCAATACCGAAAGAGAAGACAGTTGTAAGTTCCAAGTGGATTTACAAGACAAAGCATTCAACAGATGAAAATATTGAGAAGTACAAGGAAAGATTTGTGGCACGTGGTATCTCCCAGAAATAAGGAATAGATTATGAGGAGACATTTGCTCCAATAGCAAGATACAGTTCAATTAGAGCCATACTTTCATTAGCTGCAGTAAATAAGTGGAAGGTACACCAGATGGATGTGAAGACAACCTTTCTAAATGGTGTAATAGAAGAGGAAGTGTATGTGGAGCAACCACAAGGTTTTGAAACACATGACAGTCAGACACATGTGTGAAAATTGAAGAAATCCTTGCATGGGTTAAAACATGCACACAGAGCATGGAATGGTAGAATTGACAACTTCCTGGTGAGCTTGGGATTTACCAAGAGTAAAGTAGATTCCAACCTATAATTCAAGGTTGGGGATGGTGGACCAATGATACTATTGTTATATGTAGATCACCTATTTATAACATGAGAAGAGAATCTCATCATTGAGAGTAAGAGGAAGTTTGTTGTAGAGTTCGAGATGAAATACCTAGGCATGATGCACTACTTCTTAGGTCTTGAGGTATGGCAGAGACCAAGTGAGATTTTCCTTAACCAAGGAAAATATGTTGTTGAGATTCTGAAGAGATTCAGAATGATGGATTGTAAGGCCATACCTACACCAATGGTGACAAATCTGAAGTTGTTGAGTGATACATCTTCAGAGACAGTGGATGCTACCATGTATAGACAGATGATTGGTTCATTGATGTACTTAGCGAACACGAGGACAAATATTTATTTTGCGGTGAACACTTTGAGTTAGTTTATGGTTGAGACGAGAAGTTTCCACCTAGTTGCAACAAAACATGTGTTGAGGTACCTGAAGGGTACAATTGATTATGGACTCAGATAGGCTTCAGATCGTGAGATAAGCCTACAAGGCTTTACTGATTCAGATTGGGTCGGTAGTGTTGCAGATCGAAAGAGTACATCTGGATGTTGCTTCAGTATGGGATCAAATATGATCTCATGGTTCAACGGGAAGAAAACTAGTGTGGCACTCAGTACAACTGAAGTAGAGTACATTGCAGCTTGTTCAACTAACAGTGAAGCAATTTAGCTTTGGAAGTTGCTTGTAGGATTGTTTGATCTCGAGTTGGAGGTGAGTTGTATCCGGTGTGACAACCATAGTTGTGTGAAGTTGATAGAGAACCCAGTGTTCCATGACAAGTCCAAGAACATTGAAATCATGTACCATTACATCATAGATATGGTACAGAGTGGAGCAGTGAAGCTCCAGTATGTTGCTACAGATGAGCAGATAGCTAACATGTTGACCAAGACTCTATTGAAAGTGAAGTTTGTGTACTTCAGAGACAATCTTGGTGTGGTCTAGAAGGACATCCCTAGTAAGAGGGAGTGATGAGTTACAATTGTGATCCAAGGAAACAGCTTCAGCATGTGGTAGAAGCAATGAGTGGTCATTCACGGGCATGTTACAGTTACTCCAATGATTAGGCATGTTGGTTGTGGAGCTTGATTATCTTCCAGATTCAGAGGTCTTTGTTTTCACCCGTGTTTATACCCCATGAAGAATTTACACCCCAGAAGAATGTACACTCTTCCACATGGGGGAGTGCAGAGGGGGGTTACCCCCTCTGCGGGCTCTAGGGGAAAGCGGGCCCCGACGGGGGTTTGGGGGTGAAGCCCCCAAAGGAAAAATTGCCTTGTAAAAGTATATTGTAATTTCATTGTAAATCTGGACCGTTCATTATAAGGTCGCAGATCTAACAGTAGAAATTATGTTAGGGTTTTTTTCCCCAGAAGGCAACCCTCTATTATGAGGGAAATGTATTGTGGCTATGCATTATGAAAATATTGTATTCTGAGATAGGAGACTGTGAGAGAAAGAAGAGGAAGTTACAACGGGTTTGTTGTAGGTTGTATCCCTTCATTTGCTGGATAATAATAAAGGAAGGACTTGGCAATTTCTCTGGTGAGCGTAGCCCACACTGGGTGAACCACGTAAATCTGTGTCTCTATTATATTGTGTATCTTCTGTGTTTTGTTTCCGCATTTGTTTTAATTTTATTGCTCCACGGTCTTGTTTTTCTAACAAGGCTCGGTACGTCGAGTTACTACTACTCTAATAATTAAGCTTGGTATGTAGATTGCTACTCCAATGATAAAGCCTAGTACATCGAGTTACTGCTACCCTAGTGATAAAGTCTGGTACACAGATGGCTACCCCAGTGATTAAGCTAGGTACGTCGAGTTATTGCTACCCCAATGATTAATCCTGGTACACATATGGCTACGAAAGTGATAAAGCATGGTATGCCAAGTTACTGCTACGCTAGTGATATAGCCTAGTACTCAGATTGCCACTCCAGTGAAAAATTCGGGTACGCAAAGTTAGTGACTGTGGCACCAGTCAACATAATCTCGTACAATGTTAGTAGATGCCATTCCTTCGGGGCTGGTTAGTTACCCGACTTTGTTTTTGGCTGGTGGGCCAACCTGTGTGGTTGGAGGTGTTTCCTAGCCTTGGGTTAGATGGGTAGTGTGTGCGCATTACATCGCTTAATTCTCGTGATTAGATGCTTGGTCATTGTGGACCAGTTGCCTGGTGTGCCAACCAGAGGTTACTAGTTCATTGTGTGGAACTAGATGCCAGATTTTGTGTGAACTAGTGAGTGTAAGTGTCGTGATGACATAAATCCTGGATGGATGATGAGACCCTCGATGTTGATATGGTTACAATACTTATTTAATATAGATTCGTGGAAATTCAACAAGTCAATGGTCAAGTGTACAGAAGAGCATAAGCAATCATGATGTTCATGATAGAGGAATACCTTCCTTGCTAAGAGGCAGTGTTAGCAAGGATTCTTCTCTTAGTTTGTAGTTTAATGTAAGAATATAGAAAAACAATTTAAGCTAAATAATGATAGTTTCACTTCAAAGAGATTGAAAAAAAAACATTTATTTTGCATAAGTTATGAATCTTCATAGAATGTTGATTATCATGTCTTGATTGTGTGTTTGTGTAGTTGTTCAATATGAAACTCGTTGACACCATTTTGTAAATGTCACAACGGTAATTGAGGGCATGCTTTGGAACATTTCTGGATTTGTGGATGGATAAGAATGTAGACATGCTTTGGAACATTTATGGATTTGGGGATGGATGAGAATGCAGATTTTTGATATTGCAATACATAAGGATGGATAAGAATGTAGACATGCTTTGGAACATTTCTGGATTTGGGGATGGATGAGAATGCAAATTTTTGATATTGCAATACATAAACATTAGAATATTATTTAAAGCACATTACTTGTTAAATGTATTTATGTAACTGTGTCTATGATTCCAATTGTGTGTAACACAATACTTTGTTCTTTGGCTTTACCATTTTATTCAAATCAGAATATATTTAAATGATCCAATATTTTATTTTATGAAAAAATGATACATATGAAAAAAAAAAACATTACTACATTACCTAAGAACAATCTCACTTAAAAAACATATGAGTGCAACTTGTATGGACATCTCTAGTTCAATCCAAGTATTTTTCCAAAACCCAACATTTAAAAAAAATCACCAATCTCAAATTTAGTCTATGTGCATTTTGGATAATATCTTTGATCCACAAACACACCAATTACAATTTGTTTTAATTTGTATAAACTAAACTTCTCAAACTAAAAAACTATTAATATTTATTATTCATTTTTCTAACTTTTATTTAAATAATTTAATAATTTTATATAAATTAAAATATATATATCATCAATATAATAATAATAATTTATTTTTAAGATCACTATCAAATTACACCAAATTAATAAGACACCTTGTTTGTGGAACATACCCTACCCCCTACACCGCCTATATATATATATATATATATATATATATATATATATATCTTTTAACATTATCAATTTAAAATACATTCTTAAAAAACATAATAAATGTCCCAATCCGAGAAATATAAACTAAAATGGAGTCCATCTCGTTAACTCAATTGAAAAGTTCAATAAAACTTTGCCTTTGATATGGAGCCAAACTCTTCTTAAGTTTCTACATGATTAAATTTTAGACGGCTTCTTAAGTTTGTCATATCCATGGTACGAAGCAGTACATGTTATTGCCTATGTACAATCCACTTATTTGTATATGGTTGGGTAAAAAATATTTATTGTGTTGTACATCATCATTGAACACTGGGTGGTGTATAGAGAGTTGAATCTGAAAGTAATTCAAATCAAATGGTTTATACACCATCCACCACAATATTCAATAATGTGTAGCAGAGTGGATATTGTATGTCATAATATTCAATGATGTGTAGCAGAGCGGATATTGGATACCATTTACATATTTCTGGTAACTGTATATTTTTACATATTTCTACATATTGTTTTAAGAGATTTTTAATTTTTATTGAAATATGTAAGATGATTGTGATTCTAAAAGAAATTAAAATTGAGTTCATCACAGTTTATCAAAAGACTTGTACCATGTCCTACATGTGCTATTAAAAAAATAGCCATCCAAAAAAAGGTTCTTTTTCATTTTACCCATTTTCAAAGAAGTGTAAGGTGCATATTAAAATTTTATAAAAATAGTCATTCTTCAAGTTGTTCATCTGCAAGCCTTAAGTGAGTGACAGCTCCATGGATAACTTTGTTTAAGTTGCAACTTGTCTTCTGGTTTTGAAGCGAGGGCTTCCATGGCTTAATAAAGTTAAGCAAAGCTTAAAAGTGAGTGTCCTAATTCTATACATAGTAAATGCATTATACCAATATAATTTTAATACTAATGGTGAAAAGAAGAAATGAACTCCCTTTCACACTACATTGATTATGTAATTTTTGGACAAAGAGCACATAAATGTTAGGATCTAGATATAATATTAGGTTTGAATGAGAAATGAATAAATGTTGAAGTTAATTTTCTCTAGCAATTTGTTTTTACTATGAGAGCCCTTATTTACTCTACTAGAGTGTTATTGTACCATACCAACTTGCATTAATGTGATGGAAGATAAATGACAGATATGACTCATGTGCTAGAGGAAAACTAAAATCACATTCTCTATTTGTATTTAGAAATATCATTTAATTACTTACCTATTTTCTTCAACCATCCATGGCATCACCAATTCTCTACACTGCCTTCCAAATTCTGGACAATATGTTTGTTCTTCACTGAAATAGTGAACTGATGTGTACTCTCTCTATTTAGTTGAAGGTATTATTGCTTGATTTCAGTGATTTGAATTGTGTTGGTATTTCTCTTCTTTTGAACCATTCATACCATGCCAGCTGAATTGTAATAATGAAGAGCTTCCCATTTGTGGAGAATCTATTTCTCTTTTTTAGAGATATGAAATGAAATATCTCTACATGCTTGATTTATAAAGCTTGTGGGTTATCCAAATTTGAATCTCATTATTTCAATTGTTGAATCAATTAAATAATGATTAAAAAAAAGTAAATGATAAATGACTTCTTTCTCACAAATACATGTTTTTAGATTAATTCAATAATTATCTCACATATTATTAACTATCTTAATAATTCTGTGGAAAAAAACAATATAACAAACAAAATAGTTTGAAGCATCTTCAAATCTGTAAAAATTTCTTCTACCATTACAATCTTTGAATATATGTTTTAAGAATGTTAAGATAATATTGTAATAGAATATTTTATTTAACACATTTTCTTACAAGGTATGTAGTTAATTTATTATTATCAATTGAAATGTAATTTTTAATCAATGATTAAAAATGGATTTTTTCCTTACAAAGATTGCCAACGAAATGAATCTTACTTAATAAATATAACAATTGCTAAATAGAGTTGGGAATTTCCTAACCGACATGGAATTTTCCTTACTGTTTCTCAATTTTAATTTGGAAAAAGTTTCGAATTTTCGTTGAAATTATAATATGAAATTACTTCAATAAAATATAAGCTAAGAAGTACATACAAAATTGCAAAATCCCTAAATTTTGTCTAATAATTGAATAGAAAAAGCTGTTTGTTGTACGAAAACGCAGTTTTTCATTTGACAGTTTGTAATAGTTATATAAAATAAATTAGGTATTAAACTTAAACAGATATTTCTGGTTAACACAGCTTTTCTTATAATTCTTTGTACAAATCTATAAAATAGAGGTTGTTGGTAATATTATTTATGGTTAACATAGTTTTTCTTATAATTCTTTGTAAAAATCTGTAAAATAGAGGTTGTTGGTAATATTATTTTTGGTTTGTATCTTTTTTTTAATAAAATAAGATATTTTTTTTTGTTAATATTTATGTTGCATGAGTTTTTTAAATGTGGGAATTTTGAGAACGTGGATAAAAGTATTGAAACAAGTAAAAGTTTTTCTCAAATTTACAGGAAACTTGAATTTGATCGCTGCAATAATATATATTAAAAATATATAAAAATTATTTTAGATTACAATGATATTTTGGATTACAATGTATAGAGATATTGATACATTTTAAATCTTATTTCAATAAAATTGAAGTTGAATAGAGAACAATGTTTCTCCTATGGCAACAACTACAATATCAAAATTATTAATTTAATTGGTGCTAATAATTATATGAATATATTTAACACAATAATGAAACTTTAATATCCATAAATATTCCATTAGAAAATGTGTAACAAAATTAAAAATACATATATACAATTTTAACATCTTTTTAAAATTAAACTTTACATATATAAACTTTAAATTCCTTTGTAAATTTGAAACATTATTCTTTTTTTATTGAAAAAAAAAAATAGTACTACTCTTTTAATATGAAAATACAATAAAAGTCAATGCATACAATAAAAGTCAATGCCATGGTTGGTTGATATCAACTACTGAGTGGAGAAAATGCTTGTAGTGGATAGGGTATCTATTTATTGGACTTTCGTCTTTAGTTTGGGCTTGAAGGAAAACATAAATGCCTTGAAAGTTTTTCATATCCACAACTATAAAGTGAGTATTATTAAGTTTTTTACTTTACTAATTTTTGAAATAATATTTACATGTAGTTTAGTCTTAGTTTTATAGTGATATTTTGATGACAATGTAATGAAAATATTTGTAAAAAATTATGTATTCGTAATAAAAGACTAAATATATAAATACATTTTAATTTAATATAATTTTAATTTAAAGTTCTTCCTTTAGGACACTTGTTCCCAAGCTCCCATTTCTTTGATGTTGAAGCTTCCAAGTTCCCAAAAGAGTTTCCAGCCAATTGAGGACGTTCCCAACTAGATCCCATTTAAATTGCATTTTTGAATGTATAAATGGATTCAACCCCTAAAAAAATCTTTGAAATACTTCAACTCTAAAAATTCAACAAATCAAATCATTCAAATCTACCATTCGTAACCAAATTTAAAATAAAATTAAATAAAAAATAATTAACCATAAATCATAGATACCAAATTCCAAACCAGGAATAAAAAATGTACATAACACATATATAAATAACATATAAGTAAATACAAAAAATGCATAAAATTCCAAACCATAGATTCACACTGTATAACACAAATATAAATGTAAAATGTACCAAATTCCAAACCATGGGTTCACACTATAGGACTCAAATATGAATGTCAAATATAAAACTTGTACTTTGAAAACTCTTATTACAATCAACAGAACTTTTGATTTAAGTAATTTGCCATCAATCACTTGTATCAGTTGGCTAACACATTCCAAACCGTCGATCACATTGCATAACATAAATATGATTGTTAAAAATGGTAATCAATATCTACTTTGCTGCTTTGAATGCTGTGGATTGGTGGTGTATAGGTTATTGGATCTGATGGTTTATACACTTCTTACTTCAATATTCAGAATGATGTGTAGGAAGATAGATATTGATCGTTATAAAAAAAAAAAAAAATGTTATTGTAAAAGCATTTTGTTGATGGTGTATAGGTTATTAGATCTGAATTACTTTCAGATTTGACAATTTATATATCATCTAAAACAACAATTTTAATATGTAATATTAAGATAAATATTAATCCTTATTTAAAAAAAAAA
>ML777473.1:823256-834254 GCA_009831015.1 Picea engelmannii
TTAAGGATAGACAAAATCTTAACCCTAGCGAAGTTTTTAGACTTAGGACTTAGGTTCTGAACAGGGCAACATTTAATTATGGGAGTTGTTTTAAAAATTCTTAAAGTGTTGATTGTCTTAGGGCCATCTAGGTTCGTTCCTTTATCATCATCAACGCAACGTGCCCTTCAGGACGCACTACATGCTCCAAGGGTGCAACTCACCTCTATTGTTTCTTTTGTGCGACGTTCCCTTCAAGACGCACTACGTGCTCCAAGGGTGCCACTTGCCTCTTTTGTTTCTTTTGCGCGATGTGCCCTTCAGGATGCACCATGTGCTCCAAGGGTGCCACTCGCCTCTTGACTGATTGGTAGACATCAATAACCCCTGGAGTCAACACTCCACCAGGTGAACTTGTGGGAGACTAAGGGATTCTAAGGAATAAGGCCCCCACCTTATTGCGCACCCCTTAGAATCGTCGTGAGCGACTGTCGCAGTCTGCCCTCACGACATCATGGGTCCTCTCGAACTAGGTAATCGTTAACCTATAGTTTGAGCCACGATGGGAGTGCTAGTAGGCTATGGCAGGGCTACTGTCTACACCTCTCCCTCAACCTCTCTGGTAGTTGTGTGTGGCCCCTTTACTCCATATGTGAGTATGGTCGGCAAGATTTCGTCAGCCTACATCATCAACAATCATGTCAGAACATATCCACATCATATCATCTAATCAGATGTACTAAAATCACAGTAAAACAATCAAACCCCAATAGCACACTCCCTAACTCGATCCAGAGTCCAAGGGGTTCCATCGATGACTCTGCATCCTCAAGGTCCAAAACCCTGCACACTCAGTAAAACCGAGTCAATAGCACCTATCTATGTCAATGCAGTAAAACATCATGTCATCTACCATAACGCATCATAATCAAGGACAAATGTTTTAATATCATAATAGTCCGGATCACTTGCGAGCAAGTGTCCTCAAAGAATAAGTTTTCTCAGTGCGCCAGAGCAGGATGTTACATTTTTATTTTTCCATACACATATATTCTTTATCTTTGTTATTGGATACAATTCTGTAATTTAGTTTATTAGATACGTATTTTAGTATCATAATTAAAGAATATATATTTAATTAAATTTATTTGAACAAGTAGTTTATAAAAGTTTTTTTTTTTTGTTTTTATATAATTTCAATTAATTTTTAATGTTATCATTATTTATATATTTATTTATAAAGAATTAAAAAAAGAGGGAAAATAGAGGTGAATGAGATGTGATTATCAAAAGCACCACACAAGTATCATTTTTTTAGTTGGTGATTGTGTTGGCATATTAACCTAATCAAAATTAGGTAACCTCAATCACAATGTGTTGTGATGCAAAATCTCCCTCTAATTTCTTAGTGTCCAAAAGGGAAATAAAGAGATAAAAAATCTAAATGTTCTGCAAAATTGCCAAGTAAAAAATTAAAAGACCAAATACCAAGATGCAATATATTTTGAAAAGGCCAAAAATATGAAGACATAATCTGGTGTTGATGTAAGGTTGTGTTGTGCACGTGAGCAAGCTTATAAAAGATTTGTCAATGAAGAAATTATTTTGGTTGTATGTATTTATTGGCATTTTTTTTTGTCTATTTTTTAATAATATAAATTTATTATTAAAGACTAAATTCATTGAAAATACTTTGTGTAGTCAATTTTTACAATTCATGAACTCAACAATGCTTCAAAACACAAAATTAGTGAAACAATGCATTGCTGGGGTCATATTTTACCTTGTAGATATATGGACACAACTAAACACATTGATATTGTTTTACAAAGGAAATGAAGTATAGGGATTTCTAACAATGTAGGGGATGAATATTTACATGAACATATCCATATACTAAACTTTGGGGAAACCAGTATTAACAAAGAGTGCAAAGTGCACATTTGAGTCCATTTCTTTTATTTTTTAATTTTTAAGACAATTTAACATTAGATTATATTTATTTTTATTATCAATTGTATACTGAGCTCTCATTGTTATTGATATGCCTACTTTAATCAACAAAATTTTGGAGAGATATCTCCACATAGTTTGGTTATTGAATATAGATACACTAACTTGGATAATCCAACAAGCATTAATCTTTGAACTATTACGACTTTCACCAAGAATTCAAGGGGTTTTGGGGGAAACAAGTTATGTTTCCATACAACCTACTTCGCAAGAACATCAACATTTAATTATTACATTATACTAGGATGACAAGGTGAAAAATGGATAGTCTATTTTCACTTTTTTTTGTTATTTTTCATTATATGGATTTAAAGATTTTTAATTTATACACTATTTCTTAGTGATGGTGTGGGTGTTGTTTTTTAGACCAAATTACAATCATTTCAAACCCTAGAACATAGTCATAATGTTGAAAAGAATGTGAACAAAATGGATCAAATGTTACAACCATCTTCACACTCAATGTCACAATCCAAGATACATCTATATGTATTATTTATACATTTTTATAATTATCATTTGACATTTATATTTTATTTAATTTATGAGTTTCATACTTATGTCTATTTATAATCTCGTGTCTAGCATAAAGACTATACATCTCCCCAAATCCCTATGTAGAAAATAGATGATAAGCATGCAACATGTTTTTTACAAATCTATGAGAAAACATATAGTCTTTAACCATTACGACTATAAGGAAATTTAAAAGAAGTAAGTTGTATGCCATGTACCCTAGCTCATAATAACATTGACATATAATTTATTATACTCCAAAATCACATAATTTCTCAATGCATTATCTCTTTTCTCCTCCTGTGTGGGGTTCACATATTTTCTAGGCAAAGACGAATTATAGAAACCGCCTTCATGTTCAATTTTTTTCACTCCTCATCCATCATGCTACTATATTTATGCACAATCCATTTTAAGGCTAGAGGGCTTGCTCATTTTGAACCAACAAATCCTCCACCTTCATCTTCCATAGTGAGAAATTCTTGTCATCAAACTTCTCAATGTCGAACTGGGTTACAACTCCTGTCATTGTTGCAACTACCACTCACAGAAAACCCTAAACCAATATATATATATATATATATATATATATATATATATATATATATATATATAAAGCAACAATAACAATAGTACATGATATTTACATGGAAACCTTGTTGTGCATAGGTAAAACCACAAGGAAATGACAACTTCAAATTTTATTATTAGTAGACAAATCTGCTTACAATGAGTTTCCATTTTTTTTTAAATGCATGGGGTCTTTCCCTTTTTATAAAATTTATATGAAGATACTAGAAAATACATAGGAAGTTTCCAAAAAACAGTGGTACATAAGAAGGTTCTAGATTTTTTTTCCTCAAGGGCTCCATGCTCAAACCCTGGGGTGTGGGGATAACCATGCACCACTCCGGTCAAGAATATTGAAGATCTAGATATTGACTTCACCTCCTAACATGTCCATTTTGGATTATAGAAATGATCCAGACTCTTAATTTGATCCCAAATCCACTTTGTGAGAGTACATAGCTAAGTATGTTTATTTCCCTCTAAATATGAGATAAATGATATGGATGAAAATCTTGTTAGAAGATTAAGAACTTCATCATGAGGTCGTAAGATAAAATTCCTTAAATCGATTTCTTTTCACATTCATTGAATAACCAACATTGAAACACCAAAAAATTGTAGTTGAGTTACACCAAACTCTTGTGCAACTATAGTTGTACAATTATTATTATTTAATGTTTTAATTTTAAATTATTTTGTATAATTATTTTTAATCCATGTTTTAATTTTAAATTGTTTTCAGTGTTTCTATTTAGTTTGTTATAGAATAGTTCTTTAGGCATTCAATCCGAGTAGTGCTAAGTAAAAAATAACAGTTTTGAATACAAGGATGTTAGGATTTCATAGGGTTCGGCTTGGATGCCAAGAATTACATGGAATTTAATTCGTTATAAGAGAATCACATTGTGTTCTTGAATCGCTTCAATGCATATCAACATAAAAAATTTAATATGTATAGTAATGTTTGAGAGAATTAAATGTATATTTAACAATTTATAAATTCGATGAAATTTTTGTAAATATTTAAATATAAATTTAATTTTTTTTTTGAATTATATTTTTGTTATAATTTTTTTTGGATAAGAATTGTATCATGAGTTTTGAAATGTCTAACGTTTCAACTGGAAACTCCACCCGTTATTATGGAAATTGAGACTTTCCACATAATAAATTTTATTAATAAATAATGCTCTTCCAAGTTATTATGATGCTTCCCTCCTTCATGTTCTCACCTTCTCTTATTCCTCCGAAATTACTTTGATAATCAAAATTTTATGGTGGAAACCTTCTCTAGTGCTACTTGTGGTTCAATTGATGAGAAAATCTCACATGACTCAAGTTGGATATCTAGATGACCATATCAACCATACATTTAGGAATCGATCTTCTAAAATTTTGATGATGGATGGCATTCGTTTTGTTGAATGAAGAAAATGATGCACTTAACACATAGAGATTTGGAAGAGTCATCATTACATGTAGGGAATATCTACTAACAACTTTGTTTTTATTTGGATGGGATATGTTTTCATAGATTATTAGTAATTAAAGTAAATAGCTTGGTTTGGGCATTAAAATTAGGGATCCGATTTAAAGTATTTATGATATTTCAAGAGTCTTTAGTTTATGGGGGCTTCACTTTGTTGACCAATATCTTATCATATTCATGAATAAAGACAATTTAAAAATTGTGAAGAATAAAGTCAATATATTGTAGATTTAAAATTGTAAAAAATAAAGTCAGTATATTGTAGGTATTAGGGGGGATGTGTAGTATGTGGAGTAAAAATAGGGTTTTTTATTATTATTGGAAAGATGTATTGTGAGGGGAATTCAACAAAAATATTTTGGAAGGTGTTTAACAATATCTAATGAAATTAGATTTATTCTTTAATATCTCATGAATGCACGTGCTATATCACAGGTTCATTGAGTGGAGACCCCATACTTTATCCCTTTATAGAAGAGTATTAACCATGAAAGAAATTAAAAAAAGAAAAAGAAAAAGTGTTTGTCAATTATGAATTGGAGCTTATTCAACATCAATATAATCAATGGGTAGTCACTTTTCTAACTTGTCAATATTTAATTCTTAAGAATAAAGGCTTGAAAGTAATGATGAATTGGTTTTGACTTGACAATATTTAATTCTTAAGAATAAAAACTTGCAATTAGAGAGGAATTGGTAAATTGTAGTGGTAACGTTAACTCCATTTGCAATAGCTTTATGCTAATTTTATGATCCAAAAATGAGGAACTTATGAGTTATTGGCTTCACCAACACAAATACTTTGCGGAATTAAAATATTGGTCTTTGTTCACCATATTATGCAAATTTCTATGTCTTTAATTGATATGTTCTTGGGTGTAACTTGCACACAATAATTAGTTGACAATGCAATAATCACCTGGACTATGAGCTCAAATTTATCTATTATTAACCACTAGGAAAGCATACACCAAGAGGCGATGCTTCTTGGCTCCAAGGATTGGTTTTGTTTTCTATGATGCCAAGGCCAATTCTCAGCGACACATTCAATTGGATTGTGCTTTAATTACTAGAAAGACAATATGTACACTAATTTCTAACAAAACTCATATCCAACTTTATTCCAATGAAAAACCTAGCCCTTCATATATGATTGTAAAGGGAAATCAAACACAACCTAGAATGGCGTTTTAGACTGCAATAGGCCAACAATCTAGCTATATGAAGCTATGTATGTAACCACTAAAATAATAGCTCACTGCTTGTGGTGTGAATGGACAACATTGAATACTTCACTACCATGTATTGAGATGGTCACCAACACTAAGAGTGAGAATGACTAAATATATATGTTTAACTACAATAGACTAAGAATGGTTAAGAATACAAGTACATTCTCAAAAGTTCATCAATTGTATAACCCTCAAATGATACAATGACCAAAGATGGTATATAGGTTAGTAGTTATCCAAAAGATATATGAAATCATAATATGATAAAATATCATTTATGAAATGTCTCATTATGTGAACCTGGAGAAAAGACTTCATTATTTTGCTAGAGATGACATTGGCTAGAAGCCAATTCCTCCTCTACCAATTAGGAAATGGTTCTCTCTCTTGAATTTTTTTTTTTTCCTTCAACTAAATTGAAAGGAGATTATCTATATAGTTATCAATTTCAAACAACATTAACACAACCAATGGGTAGAGTAATGGAGAATTTATGTATGCTACATGTAGCTTCCAGTGGATTTAATTGTTAATGAAAATCAATTGCAGATACCATCAATAGTCCCAAAAAATTTCTATTAAATCAGTATGAATATAGAACATTGTTATATGGCCTCCCATAACTTCATATGACCTGTGTGGCCACTGTGCAACTATGTATGGCCTTTGATATGCTTGCAGGGATTGAAAATGGCTCAAGGAGCACCCAAGATGCAATGTATGGTCTCAAGGGTCCTTCTCTTTCTATGTACAACCTCTAATAGCTGAGGCAAACATCCAATGGTCTAAAACTGAGAAGAGTTGCTAAGTTTAAGGGTAAAGAATGGAAATCCAACTAAAAAAATGAAACAACTATTTTCTCTTACTTGTAGATCTCATTGAGGAAAACTAATGGGATGGTATGAAATCCATGGCTATTCTATTGGAAATACAATGGAAAGACTCGATTATCAGCAAAATTAACATCAACTATGTGTAATATTCATATCGGACCATTACAATTCAACTTGGAATAAAGATACATCAAATTAGGTGATTGGGTGTGAAATGTATTCTTAAATTGGTGGTTGTTTCTAGCAATCAAATATACCATCTAGCATATAATGGAGAGGTAGCACTATAGTTTAAATCAACAAACAACATACAAAAACCAATGATTTGACCAATAAATTATAATGTTGTGGAGTATTTAAGTCAACATGATTCTCACACTATCTCATAACTAAAATGACATAGTAGAATTAAAGACGAACAATGAACAAAGCCCTCCATTACCACCACAAACCAATATTAAAATGTTTGTTAAACTCAGTGTAATAGATAATGTGTTATACCATGGGGAGTTGCAAAGATGTATCATTGTATGATCATTACTCAACAACCAATCAATCAATAATCACGTTGAAACTCACAAAAAGCTTAGAGATTTTACCTTTGAAACCCAAATGGGAAAACCAACATTTAATGGTTAATCTATTTCAGTAATCTTTGGTTACAATGTAATTCATGGCTTTGTAGTCATTCAACCATTCATACAACTTCTTTTAATTTTCATTATGTCCTCCTAACCCCAAAAAGATCCTTTAAGAATGAAAGTATAAGAATATATATGGAGAGCTAGGGTAATTGAAAGGCCAACATGTGTGACCTCTCTCTCTCTCTCTCTCTCTCTCTCTCTCTCTCTCTCTCTCTCTCTCTCTCTCACACACACACACACACAAACACACACGCATTCATGTTTTCTTCTCCTTTTTTGTATTCCACTTTACTTTGCATTGTCTTTTACATAGTTACTAAGTTTTATTAATCACCATCAATTTCAGGTCACCTTCCTTAGATGTGCATTGATACCCTTTTCACCACTAATCTCAATGTTGACTCTCAATGCATCAACATTGGACATTATAAATGTAAGACTTGCTCAAGAGGATTTGTTTGCCATGAGATAAGTATTATTGATCTTCCTCACTTCATACGCTCTTAGTGGATGAAAGGATATCAATACGGATGACAAATTATCATTAAGTGGAAAACAAAATTAATAGTATGCGAAAATTTATGGTTTCATAAAAGTACAAAAGTACAAAAGAAAAAAGAACACTTCATAAAATATGAGACATAGAGCCATAATTTTCTAGTGTTTTTTTATAGAATATGTGTTAGGTGTTTGTTGATCGAAATTTGGTCACCTTTATTTCTCTCTCTTGGAATAATAATAATAATAATAAAATGATTTAAGAAGAAAGAAATTATGAACGATTATAAGTTCATGGCGTAGTCTTCAATCTTAAATTTGTTACGTATTTTTGCAGATTCAAAATATGAGTCTGTATGCTCAAGATATCCAGGTTTTTGTCTAACTTCCCAAAGAGCACTTCTTCCATTTGCAAAAAAGACTAATTTTTCTTGGAACCACGGTTATTATTTTGGAACTACACTTATTTTGGAATTCTTGGAACCATTCTCAATTTCTTGGAACCGTGTTATTCACTCTACCCTACCACTTTACTCTTCCATACTTAGTTTTATTTCCATATTTCCCATATATAAAGTATTTCCCATCTACACTCTTCTACCCTACCACTCTTCCATACTTAGAATTTTTTTTACTTCTATACTCTTCTTCTCTCCTTCTTCTCCTCTCTTATACTCTTCCACACTTAGAATTTTTTTCACTTTTATACTCTCCTTCCTCTCCTCTCTTACTTTTCCACACTTAGAATATTTTCTTATCACCCTCCTCTCTCCTCACTTCACCTCACCCCTAGTCTCATAATTATATTTTTTTTGTGTTTTTCCCTCCCCCCTCATCACCGTAGGTTCACCCCTCACCTCCAATCCATGATCTCACTTATGATCCATCCCTCCTTATCTATCCTCCCTCCTCATCATTGCGGGTTCACCCCTCACCTTTGATTCACGCCCTCACCTTCGATAATATAACAACCCACTACTCTCTCTACGTCACTCCTACCTCCCTCATCCTCCCATCCTCCCATCCTCCCCGTGTCCATACTTAATACTTTTCTTCTACCATTCTCCCCATCTCCATACTTAACACTTTTCCTAAGTTTTATTCGACGGATGAAATCATGACATGTGGAAACCAATGAAATAATGACATGTGACATCCTATGGGAACCTATCACACTATGAAACATGGTGATGATGTGGATGTTGACTCAGTGTTGATTGGGATACGACTCACTATTGATTGGGCATTGACTGAGTGCTCACTTGATGCTGACTAGGCCAACAAAATATTTATTAATTCATGAATTTTCCTAAGGTTCAAATCTTCACAGTCTCCATAGTCTCCTTTGTTCCACATCAAATCTATGGAAGATTCAAATATATAAACAATTAAAAACTCTTTACCACAATGCATGTGGGATGGATTATTTTGTAAAGTCAAATTTTAAATGGAAGGCCAAGATTGACCCACGAAATGGATGAACGATGGTTGAGTTTATGACTTCCTGAGCTTGTATCTTGAGCTCCCAACATTTGTTTTCAGCAAACTATACCTTGTTGGAAATATAATTCAATGAGGAAGGAAATGGAATAGGTTTCAAGAGGTTAAATTGACCACAAATCTCCCATAAATTAAAATAACAGTCAACTTAGTTTCCATGGTTTGCTAATAAATCTTCTTGGTACCTCAACTTCACAAGCTTATATACTGAGATATAGGAACCCAAATTATGCTCAAGAGGAATCATTGGAAATATGGCATGATTAAGATTGCATATAGAATGGTTTCTATGGTTAAAGTTCCAAATATCTTGTTCAAAAAAATAAAACACGGTCCACTTTTAAAAGGGTAGTCAATTAAAACAATTTAAAATAAAAGTTTATTAAAAGACTTTAATTAAATATAAAAGGTCCCCACTTCAAGGAATGAATATCAATGATACAAATTCATTAATGAGGATTCAATGAAGCATTAATTAAAGTGGTTATTCTAAGTAGAAAAATGTGTGGAATTTCCTAGAAGGACTAAAACCCTAACCACTCCAAGAAGCATTGGAAACAGTTTTAAAAGAAGGAAGTATCATCAAAGAAAGGGTTAGAAGGTTGCAATATCATAGTGGAAGATCATAATAGAAAATATCCAACCATCAACATGCAACTAGGTCGCTAATAAACAAATAAATATATCCATTCTTCTTCTTCTTCTTCTTTGTCTACACCATTTTCTCAAGGCTTTATGCTTGAATTTCTAAACTGAGCATAAGGTTGAGTTCTTGAGTGTTTTTCTTGTATATTTCCAAGAATTTTCTCTATAAGATCATGGAGTATTGAAAAAAATCTATGTGACTGCTAAATGCAATCCATGATTATGTATTTGATTCATGGAGATTTAGTCCTTGTGCTTGACAACCTTTGTTTCTTAACCACTAGTCAATTGGTTTACTGAATGCTTTGTAATGAATAATATCATTCATGTAATAAAATCCATAGAGAACTACTTCAGGGCATGAATTTAATGATTTCTCAGATCTTGGGATTTTTGAGCGTGAAATTTTTAGAGTGTGCTTATCAAATTCTTGTCAGTTTTAATTGCATTACTCTTTTAAAGTTCTTTGAAATGATCAAAGATCATTTCACTTTTCTTCTTGCAAGAAAATATGGTTGTATCTTCTGTATTCATGTATTTCAGAGGGTTGTATAAATGATGTTGATCATACATTTATTATGATATTGAATCATTTCTTCAATCTTTTTATTGTTAAGAGGTTACTTGTTGCACATAAAGAAAAAATTTGGTTATCAAGAACCATTCCATATAAAACTAAGCAATAAATATTTGGGGTTTTTTGTTCAACATTCTCCCTAATCCAAGAGAATCAAGATATATCTTTCATATTATTACAAAGGAGTACCACCTCTATAAAAATGCAGGGGGATTCATATCCTCGTGATGTTGTTGTTTGGATCTTGACCAATCTAAACATCAACATTTTTGGTGACCATACTGGGGAACGATTTGTTTTCAAGAAACATGATACGTTTTAGAATCATATATTATTGGAAAGATACATGTTGTATGGTTGAATTTTTGAAAGAAGCTCTAAAGATTGATTCAATATGAACTAGGTTCTTGAAAATCTTGTTCAAAGAGCATTAAAAGGCCTTGAAGATATATTATTGAATTTTCAGTCGCAAATAATTTGTGACAAATTCTATAGAACCAAA
>ML777474.1:54843-69944 GCA_009831015.1 Picea engelmannii
AGTAAAAGAAAGTTGATCAGTTCATGACGAGAGTCATGGGAATAATAAACCAGATCAGGTTGACTGGTGAATCCATCCTAGATCAGAGGATTGTTGAGAAAGTCCTCAGAAGTATTCCAAAGAAATTTGAGATGGTTGTTACAGCCATCCTTGAATACAAGGATCTGTCATATTTTTCAACTGGTGAATTAATGGGTTCTCTTCTCTCACATGTGACTAGACTTAATCTGGAAGATGAGTCAATGGCCCATGCCTTCAAGACCCAATTATCCTTTAGTAGAGGGAGAGGCAGAGACAGAGGTAGAGGTCACAGAGGAAGAGGGAGAAGCCCCAACAACCATCACTCGAGTGAAGGTCACACACATCAGAATCAACAATTCCAGCAGTAAAGAGGGAGGAAATCAAATGATAAGGTCAGCATACAATGTTATTACTACAAAAAGTATGGGCACTATGAATCTGAATGCAAGAAGAAGCAAGCAGCTCAAAACTCAGGCAGAGCACATGTCTCAAATCATGAAGGAGAAACCTCAGATGGGATGTTTCTCTCTTGCCACAAGTCTGAAGAACAACACAAGGACCTATGGTTGTTGGGCACTGGATGCAACAATCACATGACATGTAACACATATTTAATTTCATGCACTAACTCTTTCATTTCTTCTGATATTACACTTGGTGATGACTCTTTAGTCAAATTCCAAAACAAAGGAATTTTCCTTGTTTTGACTAAACAAGATGTAAAGAAAGACATACATGAATCATAACTTGCTCAGTGTAGGACAACTAATGGAACATGGCTATAAAGTATTTTTTGAAGGATCATTCTGTAGGATCTATGACAAACCTCCTAATAGAGAATTGATTTATAAATCCATATGACTAGGAATAGGATGTTTCCCCTGACTCTTAGAACTCGAAATATGACCCAACCTTATGCACAAAGTGCATCCACCCCCAATGAAACTATGTTATTGCATGTAATATTTGGACATCTACCCTTTCATAGTCTAAGTCTACTCCATGGTCAAAGGTATACCTATTTTCAAAGAGCAAAATCCCCCATGTGAGTCTTGCATTCGTTATAAACATAAGAGAGTTAGTTTTCCACATTCTTCCAATCATGCAAAACTACACTTAGAGTTGGTTCACACTGACCTATGTGGACCAATGCAAACAAATTAGTTAGGTGAAAGCTTTTATTTTAGCAGGAACATTTATTTGTTAAGTGGAAGCTTTTATTTTAAAAGGAACATTTATTGATGATTTTAGCAGGAAAATATGGATCTATTTCCTCAAACACAAGTCTGAAACATTCACAAAGTTCAAGGCTAAAGCTGTGGGAAGTATGTAAAAATACTCAGATCAAATAGAGGAGGTGAGTATTGTTCCAAAGAATTTGCAAATTTTTTCAAGTCACAAGGAATCATTACGCAAACCACAAGTTTCGTACATTAATAACCAGAGTTACATAAAATTTTAATATTCACAATACAATGTTTATTTGGATTACAGGACTATCCATCCAATAAGTGAACAAATTATCTGACTGACATGAAGACATTAATTATTTTAAATGAATAGACGATGTGGCTGTGGGTAGCTAAAAGAGATGGTGGTGATGTTTTTTGCCATGAGCTTCTTTTGCTTTCTTTTTGGACTCCTCCCTCTTGTGATGTTCGTGGAAGGCGTATCCCCCTGCTCCAACTGCAACTGCGGCTGCAATCTTCTCCTCAATCTTATGCCTGTGTGCGTGCTCTGGATCCTTCTTTACTTGGTGCTTCTCATGCTGCATACATATAACATTACATTAATATATGTATTGACCTCTTAATGTTATAAGAGTCATCGAAGTTTTCTATTATTCTGGTTTTTGGTGTATTGTAGGTTATCAGCTGACTACTGAACACAAGAAACAATACTACAAAAAAATTCCATCAGTTGATCTGATTAGGTAGGATTAGTATCTGGGAGGAGAAAAAATATACTTTACTCGATATATGTATCTGAAAAATTAGAATTAATAAATAAAAGATATATATTGTACCACTGCAAACGCTCCCGCAGCGGCTGCTCCCATTGCACCCAAATTCTCCATATGCTTATGATGCTTCTCCTCTTTCCTTGCCTTCTCGTATACAATCCTGGAGGCCACGTTGTTGCTTTCCGCTTCTTTGTGATGGGGTTGCTCATGTTTCTGATGGTGATGCTCATGTTTCTTCTGAGTCATCTTTTCCAATGATTAGACACACAACTGAATTCGATCACAATTGAAGGGAACAAGAAATGCACACAATGATTTCTACGCCCTCGCAATAGTTTAACGCTTTGCAGATGAGATGCGATGAGAGGGGGAAGGGAAATAGGCGTTGATTATATAGCGGGCGTTGGATTACTTGGATATTAAGCAAAGGATATTGCGTACAAACCGCGAAACTCCGTTGGATTACAGTTACCAGAATTTCAACGGAGAGGAAGAGATCAAGCACACTTCAGGTGAAGTGATTTAATAATTAATAAATCGATACGCGTGATCAGTAAAAGCGTGGGTGCAGGGAAGTAGAGCTGAAGAAGCAGGTGCAGGTGACGGAATATATGAAAGAGACGCAGGTGCAGGTTGAGAGCTAGACGCGCTTCGGAATAGACGCGCTTTTTAAAGACTTCCATCCATTGTTCAACTTATTTGGAGAACTTTGAAGCCGTTCACGCCGTGTACCTTTGAATCCAATTTGTACACCCTCGCAAAGGATAACGTGTAGAACCCGCGAAAGTCGAGACCCAACCGTTAACAGAATGGCCGGTCAACGCAGAGGAAGAGGTCGAGGGCAGTTCAGTGTGAAGAGATATCAAATCAGCTGACGGTGATTTGATATCTTCAGTGTGAAGTAATGTCACAGCCATGATTAATAATTAATAAATCCATACGCGTGATTTATTCAAAGCGTGAAGTAGGGCAGGTGACAGAATATAACAGAATGTATTGTTTTGGAATTGACGCCCTTTTTCATCGTCTTCCATTGCTAAAACTAAGACGTTAACATCGTGGAACTTTAAATCCAAATTTCTACTGATACATAGGTTACTAATCCATTAATTCACCTACACATTAACACACATGTCGAATTACAGTAGCTGTTGAGTACAAAATGTTTATTAACCGCTAACTCGCTAATAGCTTAATATTAGTTGGTGAATTCAAAAGGCCAAGTTACCAAGTTAGATTTCAAATTCAATATTAGTTGGTGAATTCAAATGGCCAGGTTACCGAGTTAGAATTCAAATTTAGGTTATCATTTAATTAGATATGACCAAAAAAAAATTGGTTTAGACTAAATGTTTTAATTTTTAATTTTTGTTCATCATTATCATTTAAATCTGATAAATTAATTAATGGAGAAATTACAATTTTATATTGTTAAATCATGTGAATGAATAATGGATTTAGCACTCTCGAAAATAATTAATGGTTAAATCACAATTTTACATTGTTTAAATCACTTTTTTATGCATAAATTCATTCAACATCCTCTAAAACCTCAAGGATACTCATGACATGATATCAACCACTTAAATCTACAATTCCATCCATCCTTTTAAATTTCTTACTCTATTTTGAAAAAACTCATTCTAAAAAAAGTGAAAAAGAATAAAAACTTAGAATATTTAGATTACTTAAAAAAAATTCAATTCAAATTTTTTTTACCAAAATTAATCAATATATTTAATTAAAATTCACAAATATTTACCATATTTTATAAAAATTAACTACATCTAGAATAATTCTATGCTATGGTTAGATTTGCATTAGTTAAATGATGATAAAAATTCATTGGTTACTTTATACGCTAGATTCCTTCATGCACTTATCCAGCAAATACACAACATCTCCGTTCGTTTTCCCTGTATAGTCATATTACATATGCAATTTATTTCGAGTTATAATAAATTGATATAAATTTATTTCCAATTAAAATAAATTCACAATTATAATTTTTAAATCAAAATAGATTAATTTTAATATAATATTATAAATTGATAAAAATAACTAAAATTAATATCAAATAAAATTATCTTTATTTTTTATTATTTTGTTTTATAATATTATTTAAATATAAAAAGATATTTTACTTTCTAAATTTTATTATTATTATATTTTTAGATTTATATAATATGTTATATTTCATCAATAATATTAATTAGGTTTAACTGAAATGATTGAAAAACCTCTCCTATGAACACCATGGTAATTAATCTGGGTCTGAAATGATAAAAGAGAAACATAGTTTTGGTTCCAAGATAGAGATAAAAAAAATGAAGTTAAAGAAATAACATATAGATCTATGGAGATCTAAAGATATTTTTTCATTGCCATTATACCTTGAACATAGATCTAAAGATATTTTTTCATCTTGACTATATCTTCAAATAGCTATAGAAAAATGGTTTTGGTTTACTTTGGTTCATCGTGACTAAACCTTCAACTTATGAATGAAAGGATCCCAAGTTGAAGCCAAATAGCTATAGAACGATGGATTTGGTTTACTTTGGTTATCAACATTTCATTTTAGCT
Source organism: Picea engelmannii (assembly GCA_009831015.1). Classification (NCBI taxonomy): domain Eukaryota; kingdom Viridiplantae; phylum Streptophyta; class Pinopsida; order Pinales; family Pinaceae; genus Picea; species Picea engelmannii. The sequence continues at coordinate 59,414 of ML777474.1, forward strand.
CGCTGGAATTTATTTTCTTGGGAATCAAAATCATTATAAATAAAGAACTAAGCAACTAGAACGATTTGTTATTACATAACATGTTAATATATATCTCACATTCCCTATGCAACATTCACGATTAATTTTTTAATCCAATTCATATTTCATTACAACTTAGTTATTTTATATATTATAAGTTAATAGAAATGCAAAGCTTCCTTTAACAATTATTTTTTCAAACTAAATCTTATACCCAATTATTGCAAGTTTATACTCAAATATTGCTAATAAAATACCCCGTGTTGTTACATTTCAATGAAAATGTATTAAGAAGATCAATTTAATGATAATGTATTAAGAATATCAATTTATATAAATGCAAAGTTTCTTTTAACAATAATTTTTTCAACTAATTTTTATACCGAAATATTGTTAATAGAACACCTCCTAGTTTGCATTTCAATGAAAATGTATTACGAATATTATTTTTTTTGGACATCAATAGCATATATAAATAGCATATATAATTTAATAGATGTTTACTTTTGCATGTGATCTACTTTAGTTTTGTATGTGATCTACTAGAGAATGATTTCCTAACATAATTGAATAAATGTATAGCAAAACAACTACTCACAAAACAATTTCATAAGAACCAAAGATCCCCACTCCAATTGCAACCTAGCAATGCAAGTAATGAATACATAGTGTGCACTATAATTGTAGGTAATGAATGCATGTCATGCAACACAATATCACTTACACCTCTTATTTTCCTTGAAATCAAATTATTTTCCTATCCAAAGATGGGTACCCTATTCTAGGAGACCAAGTTACATGAGTCATGTGAATTCAACGAACATCGCTTCTGTGAATCCTTACTATATACGTATCTTCGTGGTGGTTGTATTGAGGGTTGTGGGTCTCTATTCCTTATTTCATTGTATTCTTAACCATGCATAATAGCATAAGTTAAATTGTTTTGATCATCAACCAAAATTACCACACCCAATTTCAACATTTTTATGGATTCACAAAGTCTCTTCATCTTAATCCATTTACCTATTTGTGAAATTATAGTTTAGAAAGATTTCGTAGGTAGACATCCTGGAAGACAATAACATGTTGCTAGAGAGGCATTAAATGGAATAAATGGAAGGAGGTATTATGGAAGAGGGAAGACGATCCATTTTGTCTATATCGAAAAACATTGCCAATGCAACCTCTTCATTTTCATATCCTGCATAGCCTGACTATTTAAAGTATAAAAGGTTAGGGTTTGGAGATGTCACCTCTCCACTGCACACTACTAGAAAAAAAATGAGTGAGATGGAATAAATAGGTTAGAGTGCATAAAAATCAAAGAAGATGTTTCTCACTAAATCACATGTTCTATAATTGATGGTCATTTGTTGCATGTTACTTGTAAACATTTGATGACAGTGCTCTAATACCTCAAGTATAWATTAACATTAAAATTCCCCTCCAACTAAAATCCATTTAATATTTATGTGATTTTTAGATGATTCTCCTCCAACTAAATATATTTTAATACCCTTAACTCTTATGTAGAAGATAGAATCCAAGCACCTTGGACTAATCCTAATACCACAAAGAAAACCWACATCATTTTARAACAATCATCTTATAGTATGTAGGGTCTTGATAACATGGTTTGTAGYARGAAATATAAAACTTGTTCYACCTACATCCACATATCTRTGATCAAGTTATCCMAAAATRTTGTCATTTAAGAAATGTACATATTAGAATGGYCTTTASGTTCATTTTGTGAAGACATCTTCTCATGGTTCAAACTCATTATATTTTAACCAACATAGATACATATTAAATTCTAATCTATCATGTGTTGAGCGGGATCAWGTTATCAAGTCCYTTGAGGTGAAAAAAAAAATCGACTAAAAAACTTGAATAAAGGGTTTCACTTCAAGGGATTKTATCCCTCTCRGTGMAAGATAGATAGGGAGTTAATATGGATATGCGCTAGTTAATATACTTTTTAAATGTCATGTTTCAAATTCATGTTGAACATAGATGGAATTACACATCTCTCTCATACTGGGCTATAGAAAGTGCCTTTCACAATAATTTATTTTACTATCAATTGATATATATATATAGTTGATACTAAAATATTTTACTTTGGATATTGAAATGTTTTATTTATGGTTCACAATAAAATATTTTTTTGTTATTAATATTTTGTAAATGCCTCATGTCAACTCCATATTAAATATTGAATGAATTAGATCTCCCTGATACTAAAGCGCCTTTTGGCACAATAATCTCTCTCTCTCTCTCTCTCTCTCTCTCTCTCTCTCTCTCTCTCTGTCTATATATATATATATATATATGATATAAAATTATTTTATTGAGGTGGATATTGAAATTTTTTATTTATGGTCACATTGAAATATTTTTTTTGTTAATTTTTTTTTTTAAATGCCACTTCTCAACTCCAAGGAACTATACATCTCCCTCATATTGGGCTGTATAAAGTGCCTCTTCAATGCAATAAGAAAATTGAGATACTACGATACTACCAGTGTAGATCCATATTAACTATGAATATATCATGCACCAAGAGATCAAATTCCTCGAGGATACAAACATTTTCTCAACTTTTTTTAATTTAAAAAAAGTTTTAACCTCAGGAGAATTGATCCCTCTCATCACATGATAGATCTCGAGTAATATGACATTTTTTTTTTCAAGTTACTTCCCCTCATTTCAAGAATGGTACCCATGGTACAATATAGAATATTCATGGCACAAGGCCAATAAACAAAAAGGGTCAAATAACTACAAGGAGAACACCTTCTTACAAAGTTTTTTATGGAACCTCCTCGAAAAATTTATCCCTTAGTTGTTTATAGCATAGGCAGGCATCCAGAGGTTTTTATTGAGGTTATTTTGGTGCGCCTTTAAAGTACATACACATTGGTGTGCACCTAAAACATACTACATGATGCTTAAATGTTCAAATGCATAGTTGTTGTTCATAGCAGAGGTTGTTAGCGAAAGTATGCAACTGAAGATTTTTGTGGAATTTTTTTTTGGTGTTCCTTTATGCTACATACGCACTAGGGTACAACTAAAACATAATGCACCGATGCATACATATTCAAATGCATCATCATAAGTTAAAACAAAAATAAAAATCACTAATCAAAGAGCATTAGTGTCATTGAATCTTGTGTACTAGTGCATACACTACAAGGAGAACACCTTCTTGTGGAGGTTTTTATGGAGCCTCCCTAAGACAAATATTTTTTTAGTTGTTTATAGCATAGGTTGTTAGTGGAGGTGAGAAGCTGAAGGTTTTTGTGGAGATATTTTTTTCGGTGTGCCTTCATGGAACAGACGCACTAGTGCACATATCAAAACTAACACATCCGTGCTAAATGTTCAAATTCTCCATCACTGTTCATAGTGGAGGCGGGTCACGAGAGGTTTTTGTGGAGGTTTTTTTAATCAGTGTGTCTTTAAGAAATCAATGCATCGAAACTTTCATGAACAATGACACCCCGATGTGTCCATGTTCCCATAGCACCACCATACTTTATATTAAAATTACATGCATTGAATAAATCACATCGGTGTCGTTGAATAACACACACCGATGCACCTATATGTCTAAAGGCACACTGAAGTAGGGTAAATTAAAAAAATATTACCAAACCAATTTTCATTGTTATAGTGCATGCCATGCTTTAAAACTCTCAAGCAAGCACCTATGCTCACCTTTTTTACTAATATGACATGTTTTCAGTGCTCTACACCAACTTGGATAGATCCATTGTTGGATTCCACACATTTCCAAGTTTTGGAAATTAGAAAAAAAAAATGTTTCCCGTAAACAGTGAAACCATGTCTCCTTAGAGCATAACAGAGTACACAAATTATTTATTACCTTCCTATTTTCTTTTTCATCTAATCAAAATTACAATCTAGCTTAAAATTGGGCATTTTTTCAAATTCTTTTACAATTTTACGCGGTGTGCCTGAATGGTTTAGCTCACCCCGAAGTGGTGTGTACTATGTTAAATAAATAGTGAGCACCGTTGATGGTGCATTGATATATGGTTGCACCACTTTTGTTCAAGATAGTGCAACACAAAAAATTAACAAAAAATAAAGTGGTGTGTCCATCAAAACACCCCGACATCGTCGTAAACTAGGCTTATACCTAGATGGATACATTACACTTCACTAACTGCACCACTATTTCAGAGATATATAAAATTTAAACTAGCAGTGCAACAAGCTTAATCAATAGCTCTGGGGCATACCCGAAACATAACACCCGAGAGAGTCAATGTTTAAATGAAACACCATATTTTAAAATAAAATTATATGCATTGAAGAAATCACACCATTTTTGTTTGATATTATGCCTCGGTGCACCTAAATGTCCCAAAGCGCACTGAAGTAGGGTAAATTAAAAAAAAATTACCAAACCAGATTTCATTGTTACATTGCATCTTGTACTTCCAAAATATCAAGAAAGCACTAGTGCTCACCTTTCTTCATAAGACACCCAGTTTCGAGTGCTCTACACCGAATTGAATATCTCCATTAGTAGATTCCACACATTTCTAAATTTTAAAAATTACCACAAATTTCCATTTCATCTCATGCGTCGCTTTACTCAACCACAATCCCTCCTCACTTAACTCTACTTAAGAGTCGAACCCCATACCTACAGGTTGGTTGGATTTAGATATACATTACTTCTTGGACTTTATTGACCCTTACAATCTCACCATGGACTGTATGCTTGGATTTCATCATAATTGGTTCAGGTAAAAGAAGATTCATTCAAATAAATATAAAATATATAGACTCTGACTTAACTAAGAGTGTAGCTAGCTTAGCTATCTTGCCCCTATATGAGAGTAGTTGAGATGAACAATATTTGTTTTCAAAAATAATAAATTGAATTTTGTTTTTGAGATTTTATTAATAATAAATTGTATTTTGTTTTTTTTGTGATTTTATTAATTGGTTAAAAAGGGATGGTGACATTATTTTTCACTAAAGTTTAACTTTTAAAATATGTTTCATCTTATTAAATAGTAGGTTTGTCATTGTCATTGAATTAGGATGAGTGTAATATTAAATGTATAGTGTGATAAATTTGATGAATATGTCATTAGACGTGTAGTGTGACATCCATATCTTGAGAAGTGGTGGATGCTCGATATTTAACTTTGGGGAAACATCTTGTAATACTTTTATTTAAATTGGGGTTTTAGTGAGAATTTTTATTTTCCATTCATTTTTTCATGTGTCGTGATGTGATAAAAAGAATTTTGAGTATAAACATGCTTTAACAGCAATTGAACCTAAGTTTTTGTATTTATATTGGATATAGTTTATTTACAAAAAAATTATAGTCACAGACACTTTCTTGGGTTTCTAATGTGTGTCATTTATTCATGTCTCAAAAAAATGTTTAAACATTAGTTTTGTTTTCCCAAATTAATAAATCTCATGTCCCAACCATAACCTTGTGTATTTTAAGCACTTATTCTCGACATGACTTGAGAGCTCTATACTAATACCTTGTGACTTTTTAATTATCATATTCTACTTGCTTATAATATGGCTTATAATGGGATCCTAATGCTTTCCATATTAATTCTCCAATCAATAAAAACAATTAATCTACTTCTCCATGCCTTGAAGTGAAGAAGACCCTACCTAACAAATATATAAATTAATTTATTTATGTGCAAATTGTGACTTTTTAATTATCCTATTTTATTTGCTTAAAATTTCGCTTATAAAGGGATCTGAATGCTTTCTAAATTAACTCTCTAATCAATAAAAACCATTATTCTTCTTCTCCTCTATGGTAGTTTAAGCTCAAATCTAAAAAATCAAGGAAAAAAAATGAAGAATGATGGACAAGAACCCCTTTGCATGCCAAAAAACATAGAATATATTTTCATTTAAGAGATACCATGTGCCTTCATAGGAAGGACATGTATCTCATTTTGGAAACTAATCCCAAGGTAAAAAGGCTAAGGATAATCATAAAGAAAATATTTAATTAACCTAAGGTTAGAGAACTTAGGGTAACAATAAAATAATATTATTCTCACTTAGCCCCCATAAACCCCATTTTTTCACCACTCATTGACTCATAGCCCTCTATTCTTTGTCCTTCTTCGTTTGTAGCCATTAGTATGTTTATATTATTTATCAATGTAAAACTTACAAGTCATATATGTTTGGTTTATAACTATTCCATCATATACTTATACATTAATAATCTAGGGATCAAAACTAGTGTATTACATCTACAACTAGTCTCTTTACCAAATGACTCCATTAGGGGGATGAAGAGGAGGCATGAATCATACATTTCAACTTAGGAAAGTGCATTGATTCTTTCAAACCTATTATAGGATACAAAATAATTAGCATTGTTAGAGTGTTCAACAACCTATAATCAATTTGCTACACAAAATTGAAATTCAAAAGAAAAAGGGGGAAATAAAAACCTATTAATATGCATGACCCTAAAATGGGAGAGTTACAAAAACGTTGATCCGCTATAGGTATTGAAAAGAAACCAAGTCAGTTTGAGGCTTCTGACAAGGAAAATTCGTAGATATCCCTTTATATACAGAGGAAGGCTTAAACATTGAATATCAAGGCTTGAATCTATGTTTCAAGTTGTGTGAGTTAAATATTGAATATCAAACCTAGAATAGTGTGGGAAGCCAATAAATATTTTATGCTTTAAAACAAGTGTTCCATTTCAAAATCTAGGTTTCACATTCTTAACTTTTTTTTAGTGTGTAACAATTTATATACAATGATTTTTTTGTTCCTTTTTACAATTTTTTTTTTTATGATAAAGAATTTTATTTTTATTTTTAAAGGAAGTTCTAAAACCCATGTTGCATTATCACTATACATATTAGTGCATTTTTCTAACCTACTCAGCTACTAAGCATGTCCTCTATGGTGTTTGAATAAAGATATATATTTTTAAAGAAAACCCACAACTTTTATCAACTCACCTTATCTTGACAACATTAACCAATTCCTATTAATAACGATGACCATCCTCTTTCTATGTACCAATTATGAATGAAATCTTTTGCCAATAAACTAATTAATTTGTAAGTTCAAATAATACTTTTTATTTTTCTAAATTGTTATTGTCATTTATAAATTATTAAATCTTAATTTACTTAATTATATTTATTAAAAAAAATCTTTAAACCATTAGATAACTTAAAATAACAAAATCACAAGAATATAAAAATCATTGAAAGATATCTATTTCATTGCATAGGCCAAAGACTTATACCTATGTTGAATTATTACATAAGTTCGCATGCCCACATACATAAACATCATTGATAAAACTTAAACTCTAATAAAAATATCTACACTTTACTTTCACTAATTTAACAAACCATCATTACCATATTATCTCAATTTCCATATTATAAAATCAACATTTAACATTTTGTTTTAGCATGAAGCTGGAATTTCAATTCCATGTGCACATTGAAATTCAAAAGGTATGACAAACTTGTTTGGATTCCTTGCATAACCATTGACAAGAATGGATATTATGCAATCTATTTCTAACTTGAATTTTTTTACATTTAAAATTTGTTGGTACGTAGATACCGGATTGATATTATGATTAAATGCATTTACATGATGATAATGTATGGATATGTATGAGTTTGTGTTATAGATTTAATCTGTAGGTCAATAGGCTATGAAATAGCCAAAGGATAATGATGATAAAAGGTTGATGTCATGAACATCAACTTAGAAGCAATATGGTATGAATTTTTGTCTGTGAAATTATGTTGGTTCAAATGCATTGCTATGATATGTGAACAAGTGCATTTTTATTTTTATTTTCTGAGGTGGCGAGACTGTCTAAAAATGAATATAAGATGACAAAATTCTCAGCAACACGGTGCCACTGTATGGTCCATGGTAGGGTGTTGACATTTCCCGCCGTGTATCCTTTGAAACCTTGAGTCATGGGAGGACGGTGTTATCTCACGCTCCCCTCAACGTATGATGATGACTACCAGATGGGGGAAGCTTGGTCAAGATATTTGACACTTCCTCTTGTGGGTTCTATATGGAGTTAGGTCAATATAGTTGACGCTTCAAGATAGTCAAGCAGAGGAAGGATAGGGATAGAAGATGGAAGTAGGTTAAGGAGGAAGGATGACTATAAGTAGTTAAGAGTGTGTGGGGCTTTCACATTATGGTAAAAATTCTTTATTTTCTCATTTTGAAAAATACATGTATATGTATGTTTATATTTACTTAAATGAACTAAAATTATCCAAGTGAATGTTGTTTTTGCTAAATTATTGTAATTGAGGGATTTCATGAACATTTTAAATGGTTTACTATCTTTTATGAAATGAATGGTCTTGTTGATTGGATTGGACACATATAAGAATTACTTTAGGTGTGATAATTATTGTCATTAGTACATGTGTGATTCTTGCATGTGCTAGCTACACATGCATGCTTTGCACATATATACTACTCTGCATATGTGTTTTAAATTTAACATGTTGATTATTTGGTGTGGATGTATGAATCTTCTGTCATTACCTTTGTATTGTAAATTACTCTAACTTCAGGAAGGACTTTCTTGAAGGGTGAGTGTATATAACAACCCAATTTGATTATTTGATTTCCATAGTTGTTAATTTAAATTTAATTAATTATTAAAATAAATTATTATTTTATTATTAAAAGGTAGGTGAAGTAATTAATAAAGGGATAAGGTTGTTGGGAAATTATTGAGGGGGATAAGGTAGTTGGGGAATTGAATAAGAGGATGGGTTAAGGAAGAGAGGAGGGGACTTGGAGAAGGGTCTCATTTTTGTTTTGAAAATTTCTGGAAGGGGTGAAAGAGGTCAAGGAAAATTGAGAGAATGGAGTTGGAAATGTTGTTCCTAGTTGGCCGGGAGGTTAATATTCGGTTGGGCAGTTTGGGCAAGCACAAGAACAAGTGAAATCAACCAACGTGCACGTGGAGGTATGTAATTTATGTTTTTATCCTTATTATGATGTTATTATTCCTGGTATAAGTAAATCATGAAAGAAAAACCATAAACTACATTTCAGTCATTTTAGTAAAAGATTATAAAAAATATTTATTATTTTGAGCCTTGAAATAGGTAGGCCTTACAATATGCATTGTTCCATTTTAAAACATGATTCCATTATTTTAATAAAAAAATCCATGACAATTAAAATGTAAGTATTGATTAAATTTAGTTTTGAGGGTTAACTTAATTAGTTTAAAGTCTATTGGTGTTGGTGAGACTCTCTTAATTTCCCAAGAATACCATTCATAAATCATGATGTTAGTTAAACTTGAAATACATAGTCAAACTTCTATAACATCTTCAGATAAATGATCATGATGTTCATTATAATTTTTGGGATTTAACTAGTTCATATATCCACATGTTAGCATGTCATGTAAGTAAACTAGCAAACTTAGTTTTTACTCATTCTTAATAAAATCACACACTAGAATTTGTAACCTGTAAAATAGATTACCAACTAAACATTTACTTGGGAGAACATGATTCATCTACTGTTACAAGATTGTAATCTGCAGGCAGCCATTAAAAAAGGACTAAAGAGAAAACAATGCTGTGGTTTTCATACATGACACTAATAGCTGCAAACAATACAAATGGCCCTGAATCACAAGTTTCATACATTAATAACAATAGTTACATAATATTTTAATATTCACAATACAATGTTTATTTGGATTACAGGACGATCCATCCAATAAGTGAACAAATTATCTGACTGACATGAAGACATTAATTATTTTAAATGAATAGATGATGTGGCTGTGGGTAGCTAAAAGAGATGGTGGTGATGTTTTTTGCCATGAGCTTCTTTTGCTTTCTTTTTGGACTCCTCCCTCTTGTGATGTTCGTTGACGGCGTATCCCCCTGTTCCAAGTGCAACTGCGGCTGCAATCTTCTCCTCAATCTTATGCCTGTGTCCGTGCTCTGGATCCTTCTTTACTTGGTGCTTCTCATGCTGCATACATATAACATTACATTAATATATGTATTCACCTCTTAACGTTATAAGAGTCATCGAAGTTTTCTATTATTCTGGTTTTTGGTGTCTTGTAGTTTATCAGCTGACTACTGAACACAAGAAACATTACTAAAAAAAAATCCATCAGTTGATCTGATTAGGTAGGATTAGTATCTGGGAGGAGAAAAAATATACTTTACTCGATATATGTATCTGAAAAAATAGAATTAATAAATAAAAGATATATATTGTACCACTGCAAACGCTCCCGCGGCGGCTGCTCCCATTGCCCCCAAATGCTCCATATGCTTATGATGCTTCTCCTCTTTCCTTGCCTTCTCGTAAACAATCCTGGAGGCCACGTTGTTGCTTTCCGCTTCTTTGTGATGGGGTTGCTCATGTTTCTGATGGTGGTGCTCATGTTTCTTCTGAGTCATCTTTTCCA
>ML777474.1:122122-159883 GCA_009831015.1 Picea engelmannii
CCTGAAAGTCTCTAACAGTCCCTTCTTTCATACTGAGAAGATTTAATCGCCAACTTTTGGTGCACTTAATCGGCCAAGAAAATTGGCGTTGAGGCTGCCCAGGTACAGATAGTTTCCCACCTCCATCGCAGAAGTCACAAATGACATAACCTTCCCATTGGGATCCTCCAAACTTGTGATGGGTTCACCCTCCTCTCCCACCTTCACCACCATAGCTTTGCTCTTCGCAAATCCAATCCATTCCAACAGATTGGGATATGTCGCAAATACATGCTTCAAAATCCCATATCTATACACAAATTCCAACATTCTCGAACGTATCTGCTTCACAAATAAGCAAATTAGTGGCCATACCATTCAACTCTCCTTCTGCACATAAGATATTGCTTGAAAAAAAACAGATTTAGTGAAATAAGATCCTGTTGCATGCTTACCCCTACAAGACCAATCCAGTATGACCGCCCTTCTGCAGCGATATGTATGTTGTCAGGCCCTCCAGGCAAATTTTCTATTAAGATTTCTGTGCTTCCAAGCTTCTCCCCTTTGATCCAATGCTTTAGGCATCTGAACCTGAGCAATATAGTCTCTTGTTAGTATTTATTGAAAGACTAAACAATGATCTATCTTCTTTATCTATATGTATGCATATTCTAGTGTAGATTTTGATCTCTCGGCTCTTAATAAATCCTATGCTAGTGTGCATATACCATCTACTTACTTCCATGTCTCGCATATGACGATGTAATCTTCTCTTGGTGAAAGAGCAACTCCATTAGCAAACCAAAGACCATCGAGCAATACCGTCATCTTCCTCGTTATGGGATCATATTTCAGAAGCCTGCCATAGGGTTTTGCTTCCAAAAGATCCAGAACCCATTTATCATATTCAAATTTGGTGCTAGCATCTAAAAAGTATACACTTCCATCGCTAGCCTCTACAACTGCATCAGCAAGCCTACAAAACCCCACCTCTGCCCGCTAACAGAAACAAAGACACACTAACATGTTGTTCTTTCAAATGGTTGTATATGCGTCAGAGGTGCAAAGACATAGAAGGGATTCAATTGACCAAGCCTTATTGGAATTCCATCTATTTCCGAAGCCAAAAGAGATATTTGATCATCGTTGACTTTAAGCAGACCCTGCGGAATAATTTCAATCTTATAAATTCATTCGGATAACAAGCTGAGGTTGAACAGAAGTCCGCCTCTCAGTTCAAATTTCAAATTTCAAGCCTGCTTCTTCGTTCAAATTTTAACCCCGCTTAAATTCAAATTTAAATTTCATGTCGTATCCATCCATGGGTGCATGGCCTGGCTTTGGAAATGGAGGACAGAATTAATGGCAAACGGTGCGGTGCGGGAGAGGAAGTAAGTCGGGCGAAACGGGGCGCTGGGCGGCGGAGGGGCGGAACGAGGGGCTAGGCGGCGGAGGAGCGAAAAGAGACACTATGCGGCGGAGGGTATGAGGGCCAGCTGGGCGTTCTACCTTTTGGTGCCCGGTGCCCAAGACGTCCCATCGAGCTCCAAAAGGTAGCGTCGTTAGCTTACTCCATTCCAAAATAATACATTCTGTTATATTCTGTCTGGATTTATTAATTATTAATTACGCTTTGAATAATCACGCGTATGGATTTATTATATAAGCTTTGAATAATCACGCGTATGGATTTATTAATTATTAATTATGGCTGTGACATTACTTCACACTGAAGATATCAAATCACCATCAGCTGATTTGATATCTCTTCACACTGAACTGCCCTTGTCCTCTTCCTCTGCGTTGACCGGCTATTCTGTTAACTGTTGGGTCTCGACTTTCGCGGGTTCTACACGTTATCCTTTGCGAGGGTGTACAAATTGGATTCAAAGTTACACGGCGTGAACGGCTTCAAAGTTCTCCAAATAAGTTTAACAATGGATGGAAGTCTTTAAAAAGCGCGTCTAGCTCTCAACCTGCACCTGCGTCTCTTTCATATATTCCGTCACCTGCACCTGCTTCTTTAGCTCTACTTCCCTGCACCCACGCTTTTAATGATCACGCGTATCGATTTATTAATTATTAAATCACTTCACCTGAAGTGTGCTTGATCTCTTCCTCTTCGTTGAAATTCTGGTAACTGTAATCCAACGGACTTTCGCGGTTTCTACGCAATATCCTTTGCTTAATATCCAAGTAATCCAATGCCCGCTATATAATCAACGCCTATTTCCCTTCCCCCTCTCATCGCATCTCATCTGCAAAGCGTTAAACTATTGCGAGGGCGTAGAAATCATTGTGTGCATTTCGTGTTCCCTTCAATTGTGATCGAATTCAGTTGTTGTGATCGAATTCAGTTGTGTGTCTAATCATTGGAAAAGATGACTCAGAAGAAACATGAGCACCACCATCAGAAACATGGGCAACCTCATCACAAAGAAGCGGAAAGCAACAACGTGGCCTCCAGGAGTGTTTACGAGAAGGCAAGGAAAGAGGAGAAGCATCATAAGCATATGGAGCATTTGGGGGCAATGGGAGCAGCCGCCGCGGGAGCGTTTGCAGTGGTACAATATATATCTTTTATTTATTAATTCTAATTTTTCAGATACATATTAAAGTATATTTTTTCTCCTCCCAGATACTAATCCTACCTAATCAGATCAACTGATGGATTTTTTTTTTTAGTATTGTTTCTTGTGTTCAGTAGTCAGCTGATAAACTACAATACACCAAAAACCAGAATAATAGAAAACTTCGATGACTCTTATAACATTAAGAGGTGAATACATATATTAATGTAATGTTATACGTATGCAGCATGAGAAGCACCAAGTAAAGAAGGATCCAGAGCACGCACACAGGCATAAGATTGAGGAGAAGATTGCAGCCGCAGTTGCAGTTGGAGCAGGGGGATTCGCCGTCCACGAACATCACAAGAGGGAGGAGTCCAAAAAGAAAGCAAAAGAAGCTCATGGCAAAAAACATCACCACCATCTCTTTTAGCTACCCACAGCCACATCGTCTATTCATTTAAAATAATTAATGTCTTCATGTCAGTCAGATAATTTGTAAGCTACCCACAGCCACATCGTCTATTCATTTAAAATAATTAATGTCTTCATGCAGTTAGATAATTTGTTCACTTATTGGATGGATATTCCTGTAATCCAAATAAACATTGTATTGTGAATATTAAAATTTTATGTAACTCTTGCTATTAATGTACTAAACTTGTGGTTTGCGTGATGATTCCTTGTGACTTGAAAAAATTTGCAAATTCTTTGGAACGATATTCATCTCCTCCATTTGTTTTGAGTATTTTTACATACTTCCCACTTTTTTTTTTGTTTTTCAGCTTCAGCCTTGAACTCCTTGAATTTTGTGAATATTTCAGAATTGTGTTTGAGGAAATAGATCCATATTTTCCTGCTAAAATCATCAATAAATGTTCTTGCTAAAATAAAAACTTTTACCTAACGAATAAATATTCCTGCTAAAACAAAAGATTTCACCTAACAAATTTGTTTGCATTGGTCCATATAGGTCAGTGTGAACCAACTCTAAGTGTGGTTTTGCTTGATTGGAGGATTGTGGAAAACTAGCTCTCTTATGTTTACCACTAAGTCAAGACTCGCATGGGGGATTTTTCTCTTTGAAAATAGGTATACCTTTGACCATTGAGTGCTTCTACAAGAGACTTAGACTATGAAAGGGTAGATGTCCAAATATTACATGCCATAACATAGTTTCCATGGGGGTGGATGCACTTTGTGCATAAGGTTGGGTCATATTTCCAGTTCTAAGAGTCAGGGGAAACATACTATTCCTAGTCATATGGATTTATAAATCAATTCTCTATTAGGAGGTTTTTCATAGATCCTATAGAATGATCCTTCAAAAAATACCTTATAGCCATGTTCCACTAGTTGTCCTACATTGAGCAAGTTATGATTCAGGTCTAGAACATGATAGACCTCATGTATGTCTTTCTTTACATCTTGTTTAGTCAATTCCTTTGTTTTGGAATTTGACTAAAGAGTCATCACCAAGTGTAATATCAGAAGAAACGAAAGAATCAGTGCATGAAATTAAATATGTGTTACATGTCATGTGATTGTTGCATCTAGTGTCTAACAACCATAGGTCCTTTTGCTGTTCTTTAGACATATGGCAAGAGAGAAACATCCCATCTGAGGTTTCTCCTTCATGATTTGAGACATGTGCTCTGCCTGAGTTTTGAGCTGCTTGCTTCTTCCTGCATTCAGATTCATAGTGCCCATACTTTTTGTAGTAATAACATTGTATGCTGACCTTATCATTTGATTTCCTCCCTCTTTACTGATGGAATTGTTGATTATGATGTGTGTGACCTTCACCTAAGTGATGGTTGCGGGGGCTTCTCCCTCTTCCTTTGTTACCTCTACCTCTGTCTCTGTCTTTGCCTCTCCCTCTACTAAAGAATAATTGGGTCTTGAAGGCATGGGCCATTGACTCATCTTCCAAATTAAGTCTGGTCACATGTGAGAGAAGAGAACCCATTAATTCACCAGTTGAAAAATCTCACAGATCCTTGGATTCAAGGATGGCTGTAACAACCATCTCAAATTTCTTTGGAATACTTCTGAGGACTTTCTCAACAATCCTCTGATCTAGGATGGATTCACCAGTCAACCTTGTCTGGTTTACTATTCCCATAACTCTCGTCATGAACTGATCAACTTTCTTTGACTCAATCATCTTTAAAGTCTCAAAGTGTGTCCTAAGGTCTGCATCTTGATTGTTTTCACCTAGTAATTTCCCTGGTAGGTTGTGCTAAGAATGTCCAAGGGCTCTTTTGAGGTAACAACATATTTGAGAATATGGAGTCATCTACTATCTACTGATTTCCGAATCTAAAACTTAGCCTTACTCTCTCTTTTCCTATTAACTGCCTGAGCATTTTTTTGTTGATTGGTCATGGAAGACAGATCTATTGGATTTGGTTCCACATAGCCATGATCCATAGGATCCCAACACTCGTGTGCTTATAAGAAAGATCTCATTCCGAGAGAAAAAAATTCATAATTCTTGGAAGTAAAATTGGCCCTTGTGTTGGCCCTAAAGTGTTAGAAGTGGCCACTTTAAAAAAAAAAAATTCATAACAGTAGAAAAAAAACAAACTATAAGTCATTTGGTGCCCATTCTCAGTTAAAAAATCACCACTGATTAAGAAAACATTGTTTAATTTCGAGTAAAAAAAATATACCATTCTATTTGACTTATTTTATAACGAAACTCACTGTAAAATTTGTAAAAAAATTAGGTCCTGGATCTCCTTCGCGAGCAACAATGAAGGTCTGGATACTGTCCATTGACTGTTAACAAAGGCTTCGATCACACATTCACTCACATACAAAGCATTCCCTCCCTGGATATTGTCTGTTGAATCACGCATTCACTCCCTCTCTCTTGGGTTTGGTTTACAAACCAAATATTTAGTTTGTTTCCGCTTGTTTCTCGGTCCTGGTCTTCACCTTCAGACTACATTTGTCTGAAGGGTGGAAATAACTGTTGGAATGTTGAAACCCACCTAAATCACAGGGGATTGGGGGGTTTTAACCGTGGTCACGAAGCATAATGCAGAGGCTTCGTATAGGAAAGGCGAGTTATATTCTTTTGTCGGATCTGCAGATTATTTACCAAATTAAATGAAAACTCTGCGCTCCAAGCACTTCTACGAATGGGGGACTGGCCTTGCTTTGGGGAATCCAAGGGCTCTTTCAAGGCGTTGTGGAGTGTGCGTGCTCTTGTGATCTTGCATGTATTTGGGGACCCACACTTTTTTTTTTGAATTTATTTCGAGGGTTCCAACTATGGGAGTCGAATCCCAACACTCCTCTGCGTTGATCCTCTGCTTTCTTTGAGTGGACTGCTCTCTAGGTGCTGTGGAGAGTCTTACCTTCCACGCTCTGATACCATGAAAAATACATAGAAAGAGTAGGAAACAAAGCAAGAACCGAACTCAAGTAATTGTGCAGAGTGCGCATTGTATTAGGGAAAATGTCGAACATATAGGGATAAACATAACAACCAAATCAAGAACAAGAAAAGAATCAGAGCAGATTGGTGCAACTGTCCATAAGAGCTCTGGATCATCTAGGAGTTGGAGTTTATAATTAACAATATGACTATAAAGCTGAAAACGGTAGTATTGTAGTAGTGGGTATCGAGGTAGTATTGTAGTAGATATAGGGGAAGTCAATAGAATTAGTAGAGCATACAATTCTTGTGAATGCAGTTAATTTTTAGAAAATATGGTAAATATTGGTGAATTTTGATTAGTTTTGGTGAATTTTTTTAGAATTAATTTTTTAATATTTTAGTTTTTTATTGTTCAAAATAAAACAAGAAATTTAGAAGGATAAATGAAATTTATTTTGATAATTGAAATTGCAAATTGATAAAGATTTTTTAGGGTGCTGAAATCATTTATACATTCAAAAAAGTGATTTAAACAATGTAAAATTGTGATTTCACCATTAATTGATTTATTAGATTTCCATAATAACCACGGATGAAAATAAAAAACATCCAATATATTTACGCTATGCCAAATTTTTTGGTATTCAATGTAAATGTGTTGGGTGACTTAAAAACTTGTGCAGTGATGTGTTGGTGAAATGGATTAGTGAGTAATGTATTAGTAGAAATTTGGATCCAAAGTTCCACGATGTGAACGTCTTAGTTAAAAAGCCGGTTTAACAATGGATGAGGATGACGATAACGATAGAAGAGTTTAAAAAGCGCGTCAATTCCGAAACAATATTCACCCTATTCTGTTTCAGTATGTCTTCTGCACCTGCTTCTTCAACTCTACTTACCTACACCACGCTTTGAATAATCACGTGTATTGATTTATTAATTATTAATCGTGGCTGTGACACTGAAGATATTAAATCATCGTCAGCTGAACTGCCCTCGACCTCTTCCTCTGGGTTGATTTATTAATTATTAATCGTGGCTGTGACACTGAAGATATTAAATCATCGTCAGCTGAACTGCCCTCGACCTCTTCCTCTGGGTCGATCTCTGCAGTAGTCGTAAATCATGTATTTTTTGTGTAGCCACTTGAGTTGCATCCTATGCATTGCATTAAGTGAACCGTAGGCAGGCCGATCCCACCACGAAAAGCATGAGCAACTACTGTTGTATCTGCAAACATGAATGTTGAAATTTTTGTATGTAGATATAGAAGGCGAGTGGCTCCAATCCGTCTTTGCGTGGCCACCTTGAGAAGCCCAATTGTCTGCGTTCCACATCGAGGAGAAGATGTCCGTCGGGCGGGTTCGAGGATATGGCACTCCTCTTTTCTCATCGTTGGAAAAACCTTGGATAGGCACACCGTCCAGAAAGAAACTGCTTCCATTAGATACAATAATTCACAAACCAAAACTAAATACAGTGATAGATACCAAAATACAAAATGTGATAGATACCAAAATACATTGTGAAGAAGGTTTAATATAACCTGTACAAAATAGAATTTGCGAGATTCGGATTTGCATGTTGCCACCACATTATGTCCTTCATTAACAGCTGTAGCTTATACCTAATCTCTGGACTCACTCAAGAACCCACATACTGTGATATAACTGTATAAATGCGAAGCATGTCAAACATGAAGCGGCCTCCCTGCACCGTCGCCTGTGCATTCGTATCCATAGAAACCAAAACGCTTCAGGAATATGAAGTGGTGTGCCTGGACCATGGCCTGTGCATTTGTATCCATAGAAACCAAAAAATAAAAAACCGAACGCTTCAGGAATATGAATCTGCTGCTTAACTCATATAAATAAAATAAATAATTTTACAAAATGTGGTGGGAATCATATATTGTTACAGTAATTTTTTAATCATGTTTAGTAAAAGTGAAAAAGTAAATATGATAAACGTAGGATTTTATAAATGCAAGGGAGTTAGTTCTTGCAATCTTATTCATTGATTTGGATGTAAGACGAAGAATATATCAACATCTTCACTTTCTGGTCATCAGATTAAATTCTGTAATTAAAAGGATGATTAATCTAGCAATTCCAATAGGGGGATGCTGATAGCAATTCCAATAGGGGGATGCCTATCAGCGTAACTAGCAACAACCACTTTTGTGTAAAAAGTGGTTGATATACGCGGCGCCATTTTTTCACATTTTTTAATTAATGGCACCCATCGTATATCAACCACTTTTTACATAAAAATGATTATTGCTAGTTTATGATTTATTATTATAATATTTTCAGATTTATATAATATTTATATATTCATCCATATTAATTAGATTTAATTGAAATGATTGAGAAGAATAATTTTCTACAAGTAACATGTTAATTATATCTTACATTTTCTATAAAACAAATACTATTATTAGTATTTTAATCCATATTATATTTCGTTACAACCTGAGTTATATTTTATATACTATAAAGGAATAGAAATGTAAAGTTTCCTTTAACAATTATTTTTTCAAACTAATTTTTATATCCAAATATTGTTAATTGAACACCCGATAGTTGTTGCATTTCAATGTATTTTTTCAAACTAATTTTTACACCTAAATATTGCAAATATTGCTAATTGAACACCCCATAAATATTGCAAATATTGCTTATTGAACACGCCATAATTGTTGCATTTCAATGTATTTTTTCAAACTAATTTTTATACCCAAATATTGCTAATTGAACACCCCATAGTTGTTGCATTTCAATGAAAATGTATTAAGAATGTCAATTTATGCAAATACAAAATTTTCTTTAAGTTTTTTACTTAGCATAGAAAACTCCCTAGTTGTTGCATTCCAATGAAAATGTATTAAAATTATTGATTTTTGGACATCTATCGCATATATAATTTAACAGATTAAATCGTGTCTAGGTACACCGAGTTTGTTTAGTTTTGCATGTGATGTACTCGACAATTATTTCCTAACTTAATTGAATAAATGTGTAGCAAAACAACTACTCACAAAACAATTTCATAAAAATCAAAGATCCACATTCCAATTGAAACCTAGCATTGCAGGTAATATACATATTTTGTATCACAATTGAAGGTAATGAATGCATGTCATGCAACACAATATCACTTATACCTCTTATTTTACTTGAAATCAATTTATTTTCCTATCCAAAGATGGGTGCCCTCTTCTAGGAGATCAAGTTACGTGAGCCATGGGAACTCAACGAACAAAAGCTTGTAATGGTTCTATGTAGGTTTGTGGGGCTCTATTTCTTATCTCATTGTAATCGCACAGTAGCATAAGTTAAATTGTTTTGATCATTGACCAAAACTGCCACACCCAATTTCAACATTTTTACATATTCACAAAGTCCCTTCATCTTAATACATTTACCTTCTTGTGAAATTATAGTTTAGCAAGATTTTGTGGGTAGACATCCTCGAAGACACTCACATGTTGCTAGAGAAACATTAAATGGAATAAATGTGAGGTCTTACGGAAGAGGGAAGACAATCCCATTTACCTTCTTGTGAAATTATAGTTTAGCAATATTTTGTGGGTAGACATCCTCGAAGACACTCACATGTTGCTAGAGAAACATTAAATGGAATAAATGTGAGTTACTAAAGAGGGAAGACAATCCCTTTCATCTAGATGGATAAACATTGCCAATGCAACTTCTTCATCTTCACATCTTGCATAACTTCACTTCTTGCATAACCTCATGTTGGCAGCCAATTCAATTTWTTTTTTAATTGCCCTTATAAGCTGCCTACACCTTTTGTCTCCTGAATGTCAAGGTATCGTCTCATTTTGGAAAGAGACGATGTTTTCATTTCATACGACATTTGAAAATTGGTTTCAATTTAGTTTTCACGACTGAAAGCGTGAAAACTCCTCCGTCGTTATTTGGACTGTCATGATCTGCTTATTTGATATCCTGATTGGTACTTACCTTTGGTTTATTTTTCGAACTTTGTCCATTCATCTATTATCACTCTGATTGCACAACTTAATTGATATGGCATTGAGCATGTTAAGTTATGGGTTATGTTTGATTTCATAAGGGTCATGATTGATCTTGTTTTATATGATGTGATCCTCACTGTTATAAGCTTTTTGTCCTATCGATTTTATGTAATCTCTTGTTGCAATGATTTGTAAACTTTGATTATGCAAAAATGAGTCTGTTTTCATATTCGAGTGGCAATTGTATAAAGTTATACATGGCGCGCTAGTGAAACATTTGGATTTTGGATTTAATGGTTTGAATTATTACATGGCGCGTATCAACTTTGGGTTTGATTCTATATTGAATCTCCATGGTTTCAAACGATACAATGGTGCCTTGGTATCACGATCCACCGTTTAAATCCTTGTGTTAACCGATTAATGTGGTTTGAGTGGTGTCATAATTGATTAAACAGTGCTGTACTGTTCCATTAATGTCGTGCATGGCGGTGAACTAACCCACCACCTTCGCACGCGCATATTGATTTGCCTCCCCTTTGAACGCTTGCAGCTGTTAGTCCTTTCGATTTTTTACTACTGTGTATTGTTGTGTTCAATCCAAACCCTACCATGCACCCGCACCATGGCCTCGGTCGTAAGGGCAGAACCCAATGGTAGTCAGGCATTGTTGATGTTCGATGGCGCTTACAGCGACCTTGAGGAATTTGGATGGCTCCTGTTCATATGAAAGTTTGATGGCTATAACCCTGGTGTGGCTTGGCAATTCACGTTAACCTTTGATGGCTGCCGAGCCAAGGTTGGGGACGTGCAATTGGAAATTGATGAGCAATTTCTCAGTTTGGCTACGGTTCTGCTTGCTGTCGGACAAAAATGGTCGAAAAATTGTAAAGTGGAAGATGTCCCATGGACATTACTCTTCTAGTCACGAAGTGTGAGTTCTTGTGACAAGGGTTTGCCCGTAAATATGCTCAAGCAACACTGGCACGACTTGTTGATGGTAACCAAGTAGTTCATCACCTGCGAGGGAAGGTATGGTTTCGTTTTCTTGTACCACCTTCGGTACTGATGGTTTTCATGGAGTACGAGCTTAACATGCCTTACTACTTGCATAGGAGTTTGTTTAAAATCTCTAAAAGGTACAAATGGAATCAGTCAGATACCAGTCTTTTTCATTTTGGGTTGATTAAAATACTTGTAGTTTGTAAGTTGGGGTTACACTGTGACTGTTGGGAGGATTTTCTTAAACGCAATGATTTTGCAGACTCGAGCCCACCACAGGTTGACAAACCTGTGGTGAGCGAGTGAAAATCACTACCCCCTGTGCCTTACTGTGCTCTGTTGCCTAAACCCCTACCCGATTCTCCTATTGGCCTACCCAATTCTATTACCGAGGATACCGAAGCTGCTAAACCCATGGCTAAAAGGCCTAAAGCCAAACCCTCTGCCAATTCTAAAGGCAAGAAAAACGCCTAGTTAATCTCTCGCATGGCAAGAAACAAACCAAAAATTCCTGTCAACCCCGACCCTATTATGGTGAGTCAATATGCCGACTCAGAGATTGAACGTTACCTGGAAAGTGAGTATCCCTACTCTGAAGGTCTATGCAATAAACCCGCATATGATTTCGTGAAGAACCTACCACCTTGCTTGTGAACTGATCCTAATTTTCCAGGCATCAAAATGCCTTGTGAAACCCCAAGTAACTCATCTAAACCCCCTCCTGCTCCAGTCGAACCAGCTACTCCACCATGTGATCAGTGTGGCTCATGGTTGGAAAGGTATTACCTCGACATGCCAATGCTGCAGCCCAGAATTCCTGCTCTGGAAGATCAAGTTGCAATGCTCACCAGTCAAAAGGCAAAGTTGCCATCCACCGACAAGAAACAACGAACAACAGGTTCGATTTTGTTTAAGAACGTGGAGTCGGCTACAACAGTCGTCAATTCAAAATTGGCGTAGCTCAGACAACCTCACTGGTATGAATTTCACCTATTTATATGACATACTCATAAAATCTGTTTATATCGTGGATCTGCTCTGTCGCATAAGCATGCACTTTTGTATATAATTTTGTTTTAATAAATCAATTTTCATTATTGTTTTAAGTTTCGATTGGATTTGGTTTTGATTCGATTGATCGTAGGATAGATTTGATTGTTTCGATTTGGATTGAACTGAATACTCTGTCGATTATTGAAGTTGTCAATATTTTCTAAAAACAGGTCGTTTCTGGTATATCAATTTCAAACACAGTTAATATTTCATTTCAATTTGGTCATATATGATATATTTGGTAAATTATGGCCATCTGTTGTATTCGAATACCATTCTGTGGATGCATGACTAAATTGCGAGTAGATTTGAATCATGACTGTTATATCCAACCTATCGATTCGCATAGTTTGACCGTATGATTAGTTTGATTCATATATTGCTTAATTTTGTTTTGGGAATGAAATTGATTATGCCTAGGATTACGATGTGTTTCTATTTTTAGCTCAGTTACATTTTGATTTGATTATTTCCTAGTTTATGGTTATCACCGTTGTTGATGGTTATGATCATTATGTGATCCTGTCTGATTTTCTATGTAAATGCTCAACGATTGTAATCTATGGTGAAGTTCGATGTTGTTATGAACGTTTGGTCATAATCGTAACGACCTTTCTATATCAACATTTGATTAAAACGATATGAATCCCATGCACCCTGTTACAGCCCTAACCAATCGATTATAACTATACTGATTTTGATTACATTGTATCTTATATGATACGATTTACTTGTAATTGCATTTGTTATGAAATAGTCCTATTATGATTTGATCTGATTTTATGGCAACTGCAAAAACAGAGCATTCTTACCCTGTCCCGATTGTATTCTTTTTCAATTTGAATGATAAATTTGCTTGAACTATTAATGATTTGTTTTGGATATTTGTTAAAAGAAAATTAAATTGGATTGTTTTAAAAATATTTCGGTTTGATTGCTATCTAGTCCTGTATGCTATTTTAGACTAGCTACAGAATCAGATGATTCTGTAGCTAAGTCTGTAGGATCAATTTTTTTAGTATTTTGTTGCTGAAATATGTTTCTAATTTGATATTTGTGTTCTATTGCAGGTAAATTCGAATTGCAATTGAGTTGTTGAGAAGTTAGGGGATATTTCAAAGATTTCACTTGCATTTTATTTTCTTAGTTTAGGTGTATTTGGGATATTTCCTAGATTATGTAAAACTGTTTGATATTATCCACAAGGAAGTTTTACCTTGTGAAGAGACCTATAAATACTTATGATTTTTGTAATAATCATCATCCTCATTCGTGGGAGAACAAGGATATGGAATTCTAATACAGACTGAAGCAGAATTTGGTGTTTTGTCACAGCTTTAGCTTCTCAATATATCAACATTTTGTTTCATGTTGTGTATATCAATTTGTTTATGGTTTATGACTACTTTATCTATCTAAATCATGGACAAATGATATAATTTTAATCTCTGTTATCCATATCTTGTCTCTTCCAAATAGATAAAAGACATGACAATTGTTAATTCAGTTTGTGAATGACAGGTTTATCTTCTTCATAAATTGAATTGTTATATATAAGTTTTTGCATAACAGGTTTCCCTTATTGCAAGAATTTATAATCATAAGATTGTTATGATTTTCTTTTATGTCTTGTTTGTCTTGTTGAACACTTCAAGGAGAAGCACAGCCGATCGTTTACGAAAAGCTTATAGACTAACCGGCGCAAGTTTCCCTCCTCCGACCATCTTAGAAGTTATCATACACAGGGCAGACTTGGAGCGTTTCCAGGTCAATTAGTTTGTTGTTTATTGTTTCCATTAAGTAGTTTAATACAGATATAAGTTTAATTAGATTTATATTAGATCATTTAATTTCAGTAATGTTTATTTCTTTTTCATAAAAATATAAAAGATCAAAAAGAGATTCTTGGTTGTCTTAGGGCAGAAAACACATGAGTTTTGTAGGTTTTAATTAAATCTGTTGGTTGTTTATAGTGTATATTTGTGAATAAGTAATATTAAGGCTGATAATTAGATAGTTGATTTGAGTTATTATAATAGTAATTAGTAGATTGTATATAATAGTTAAAATAGTTTATATTTAGTTTTAGTTTTATTTAGTAGTTTGTTTTAATTAGATTAGTGTATTAGTTAGTTTTTAGTTAATTTCTTTTATTTAATTTCTTTTATCAGTTTTAGTTAGTTAGTTTTAGTTTTTTTTAGATTACTTAGCTCAGATCAATTCTCTCTTTGGTTTTCTTAAAAGACCTTAGAGCGGCCAACAGAGCCATTAAACTCGTCAGGGTGGTCCATTCCAAACGGCTTGGGTTATTTAGACAACCCCGGACTGGTTCCACTCTCCCAGTTGACGGATGAACAATTTCGCCTGTCAACACCTCAATGTGTAAAGTATAAAAGAGTAGGGTTTGGAGATTCACATGTCCATTGCAGATTAATAAGAAAAAAAATTGGGTGATATGAAATCGATAGGTTAGAGTGCATAAAAATCAAAGATGTTGCTCACTCACACGTGCTATTATAGATGGCCATTTGAGTTGCCTCGTCTTGAATGAAAAAGTAACCTATCCAAAATATTTTAACACATTCATAATACGTGTTACCTGTAAACATTTGATGATGACAATTAACATTAAAATTCCCCTCCAACTGAATTCCATTTAAAACTTATGTGATTGTTAGATGATTCTCCTCCAACTAAATATATTTTAATACCCTTAACTCTTATATGGAAGATAGAATCCAAGCACCTTGGACTAATCCTAATACCACAAAGAAAACCTACATTATTTGAAAGCAATCATTTTATAGTGTGTAGATTCTTGATAACATGGTTTGTAGGGGGGAATATAAAATTTGTTCTACCTACATCCATGTGTCTATGATCAAGCTATCTAAAAACATTGTCCTTTAAGAAATGTATATATTAGAATGGTCTTTAGGTTCCTTTTGTTAAGACATCTTCTCATGGATCAAACTCATTCTATTTTAACAAGCATAGATACATCTTAACTTCAGATCTATCTTGCATCGAGAGGGATCAAGTCATCAAGTCTTCAAGTGAATTTTTTTCTCAACCAAAAGACATGAATAAATGATTGCACCTCAAGGGATTTGATCCCTCTCGGTGCAAGATAGATATGGAGTTAATATTGATCTACGTTACTTAATATTTTTTTTAAATATTATGTGTCGAATTACAATGTCGATCAAGAACAAGGGTCAAATAACTACAACGAGAATACCTTCTTACGGAGGTTTTTACATAACCTTCTCGAAAACTTTATCTCTTAGTTGTTTATAACATAGTTTGTTAGTAAAGGTGGGAAACCAAGGGTTTTTGCGAAGGTTTTTTTTTTTTATGCACCTTTAAGGTACATACAGATCAGTGTGCACCTAAAACATATCACACTGATGATTAAATGTTCAAACACATTGTCACTATTCATAGCGGATGCAAGAGACCGAAGGTTTTTGCAGAGACTTTTTTTTGTGCCTTTACGCTACATACGCATTGGGGCACAACTAAAACATAATGCACCGATGTGTATATATTCAAATGCATCGCCATAAGTTGTAAAAATAAGATTAAAAAAAACACATCTTTATAGGTTTAAGAAACATAATAATCTATAATAGTAGATACTTTTCCTTACTTGGCCAGTGTTATGGGTGGCAATTTTTTTTTATATTTTTTGTAATCTTATCCAATTGAATACTTTATATTTTTTCTTTATTATGCTTAATGAATTTTTAAAGAAACAATTCGAGGAGTTTTTTCTAATATCATGAAGCCACATGCCTTCTCTCTTTGTTGGATTGTACCATATGGACTCTGTCTAAATGACACAGATTCCATATGAACTTTATGCCATTCAGACATTATACATATACTCTGTTTGAATGGAACAAATTCCCTATGGACTCTATTCCATTCAGACAATATACATATACTCTGTCTGAATGGGATAAAGTCCATATAGACTATGTGGCATTCGCAGAGAGTGCCATATGGACTCTGTCCATTTGAACAAAGTCCACATGGCACTCTCTGCAAATGGCACATAGTCCATATGGACTCTGTGCCATAACTTTCGCAAATAACTTTATATAAAGAATTTAGAAAAAATAAAATTGAATTTTTTTTCCAAGATTTTATAAGGCTATCTTACAAATTTGAAAATTTTGTCATATCTACATATATCTATTTAAAATTACCATAAAACATAATAAAATATATAACTTCGTCACATACAATTGCTAAACAAATGCATGTTTCATTAAAAACTTATTATCATCATGGAATTCCAAAACAAATGCATGCTTCATTAAAAAATAGCCACGAAGTATAAGTAGATAGTGAAAAGAGTGGGGATGGGGATGCGGGTGGGGAGAAACATATGGACTTGTCCAAATGGCACAGAGACCATATAGTTGATAGTGAAAAGGGTGGGGGTCGAGGGAATCATATGGAATTTATCTGAATGGACAAAGTCCATGTCCATATGCACAGAGTCCATATGACACTATGTCTGAATGGTACAGAGTCCATGTCCATATGGACTCTGTTCCATTCACACAGAGTGCAATATGGCACTATGTGTGATATAGAATTCTATGCGAATGTAAGAGAGTCCACATACTTTGTTCCATTCACATTGAGTGCCATATGGCCTCTATGCCATTGAAAAACAGATTTAATCACTAAAAAATGAAAACATAATTCCATTAGTTTCTACAAAATTAAAAAAAAAAACATACCTAGGCTAGACAGAGTCCATATGACACTTTCTCTGAATGGTACATAGTCCATATGCGGACTCTGTGTCATTCACATAGAGTGTGATATGGACTCTGTCTATTCAGAAAGAGTCCATATGTTATTAAATGATATGCTATTTAGAAAGAGTCCATTTACTCTTTCAGAAAGAGTAAATGATATTAATGCTTAATTATGTTATTAATAATTAGGGTTTAGGTTATTAAGGTTAGTATTGTTAGGATTGTTAGAATTATTAAGGATGATTAATATAGCTACTAGCAACAACCACTTTTATGTAAAAAGTGGTTGATATACGCCGATCGACGCCATTTTTTCACATTTTTTAATTAATGGCGTCGATCAGCATATATCAACCACTTTTTACATAAAAGTGGTTGTTGCTAGTAGCTATATTAATCATCCTTAATAATTCTAACAATCCTAACCTTAATAACCTAAATCCTAATTATTACTAACATAATTAACCATTAATATCATTTAATAATTATTATATGAAGGACATGTGTATACTAACCCTAATAACCATTAACCATAATATAGTATTAATATAATATTACTAACTATAAAGAATTAATATTAATTAATAAACATTATATAAAAAACATGTATACTCTTAAAAGAACTCTTTTATAATATAATTAATTATTTATATTATTAATAACCAATAATCACCTTAATTGTTTTTTTAGTATTCCTTAATATTTATAAATGTATTATATATAATAAGATGAATAACTTGAATATGGCTCATAATAAGATGAATAATTTGAATATGAATATGGCTCATTCCATTCAAGTTATTCATATTATTATCTTTATCAATTAAAAAAAATTGTATGAGTGATATTGCCATTTCTTTAAAGTTTTGAATATCACTTGATTAATTTTCAAAGCTTTTCCAATCCGTAATCAATTTGTTTGAATATCACTCGATTAATTTTCAAATCTTTTCTAGTCAGTAATCAATCTGTTAATTTTGGATATCAAATTAATTTGCAAAGCTTTTACAACTATGATTTTATATAATATATTATTTTTATCGCAATTAATCTGTTTGTTTTGGAGATCACTGGATTAATTTTCAAAACTTTTCCATCCATGAATTTATACAATATATTATCTTTAACAATTTTTTATTTTGAAATTGAAATCACTAATATAATAAATATATAACTAAACATGCATTTGAATATATAACTAAACAGGCATTTGATAGATTAAAACAAATGTATGGAGTGACGGAAAGGGTCCCATTTCTCATCTAGTCCGCTTTAAGTGATATTTATACCCGCTCTCACACAGACGCTGCTTCTACTGCGCCACCAAAACATAAACTTTCATCTGATCACGGACAAATCAACTTATCATATTCATATTAAGAGATTTGCACCATCCAAGCTATCAGTAATGTACACGAATGCAGTAAAATCTTATACAAGGAGAAATATATATTTGTTAATATGATATCGATGGGAGAGCCCGCTTCATGCACACTCTACTGGAGGAGTGGAAAATCGAACTGAATCTCTGCATTAGTCGTAAATCATGTATTTTTTGTGTAGCCACTTGAGTTGCATCCTCTGTTTTGCATTAAGTGAACCGTAGGCAGGCCGATCCCACCACGAAAAGCATGAGCTCCTACAGTTGTATCTGCAACCATGAATGTTGAAATTTTTGTATGTAGATATAGAAGGCGAGTGGCTCCAATCCGTCTTTGCGTGGCCACCTTGAGAAGTCCAATTGTCTGCGTTCCACATTGAGGAGAAGATGTCCATCGGGCGGTTCGAGGATATGACACTCCTCTTTTCTCATTGTTGGAAAAACCTATAGGCACACCGTCCAGAAAGAAACTGCTTCCATTAGATACAATAATTCACAAACCAAAACTAAGTACAGTGATAGATACCAAAATACAAAATGTGATAGATACCAAAATACATGTCCAGAAAGAAACTGCTTCCATTAGATACAATAATTCACAAACCAAAACTAAGTACAGTGATAGATACCAAAATACAAAATGTGATAGATACCAAAATACATTGTGAAGAAGGTTTAATATAACCTGTACAAAATAGCATTTGCGAGATTCGGATCTGCATGTTGCCACCACATTATGTTCTTCATTAACAGCTGTAGCTTATACCTAATCTCTGGACTCACTCAAGAACCCACATACTGTGATATAACTGTATAAATGCGAAGCATGTCAAACATGAAGCGGCCTGCCTGCGCCGTCGCCTGTGTATTCGTATCCATAGAAACCAAAACGCTTCAGGAATATAAAGTGGTGTGCTTGCACTATGGCCTATGCATTCGTATCCATAGAAACCAAAAAATAAAAAACTGAACGCTTCAGGAATATGAAGTGGCATGCGCGTGGCAATCATATATTGTTACAATAATTTTTTAATCATATTTAGTGAAAGTGAAAAAGTAAACATGATAAATTTACATTTTATAAATGCAAGGGAGTTAGTTCTTGCAATCTTATTCAATTATTTAGATGTAAGAGAAAGAATATACCAGCATCTTCACTTTCTGACGATCAGATTAAATTCTGTAGATAATTTTACTTAATATTAATTTTAGTTGTTTTTATCAACTTATAATGTTACTTACCTCTTGAACTCTACTTACCTACGCCCACGCTTTGAATAATCACGCGTATTGATTTATTAATTATTAATCATGGCTGTGACACTGAAGATAACAAATCACCGTCAGCTGAACTGCCCTCGACCTCTTCCTCTGGGTTGACCGGCCATTCTGGTAACTGTTGGGTCTCGACTTCCGCGGGTTCTACACGTTATCCTTTGCGAGGGTGTACAAATTGGATTCAAAGTTACACGCCGTGAACGGCTTCAAATTTCTCCAAATAAGTTTAGCAATGGATGAGGATGGAAGGCTTTAAAAAGCCCGTCTATTCCGAAACGAAACAATGCTCTCAAGCTGCACCTGCGTCTGTTTCATATAATCCGTCACCCGCACCTGCTTCTTCAGCTCTCCTTCCCTGCACCCACGCTTTGATTGATCACGCGGATCGATTTATTAATTATTAATCATGGCTGTGCCATTACTTCACACTCAAGATATTAAATCACCGTCAGCTGAACTGTCCTTGATCTCGTCCTCTTGGTTGAAATTCTGTTAACTGTAATCCAACGGACGGACTTTCGCTGTTTCTACCCAATATCCTTTGCTTAATATCCAAGTAATCCAACGCCCGCTATATAATCAACGCCTATGTCCCTTCCCCCTCTCATCTCATCTGTTAAGCGTTAAACTATTGCGAGGGTGTAGAAATCATTGTGTGCATTTCTGGGTACCTTCAATTGTGATCGAATTCAGTTCTGTGTCTAATCATTGGAAAAAATGACTCAGAAGAAACATGAGCACCACCATCAGAAACATGAACAACCCCATCACAAAGAAGCGGAAAGCAAGAACGTGGCCTCCGGKATTGTTTACGAGAAGGCAAGGAAAGAGGAAAAGCATCATAAGCGTATGGAGCATTTGGGGGCAATGGGAGCAGCCGCCGCAGGAGCGTTTGCAGTGGTACAATATATATCTTTTATTTATTAATTCTAATTTTTCAGATAAATATATCGAGTAAAGTATATTTTTTCTCCTCCCGAATACTAATCCTATTTAATCAGATCAACTGATGCAATTTTTTTGTACCATTGTTTCTTGCGTTCAGTAGTCAGCTGATAAAGAACAATACACCAAAAACCAGAACAATAGAAAACTTCGATGACTCTTATAACATTAATAGGTGAATCCGTATATTAATGTAGTGTTATATGTATGCAGCATGAGAAGCACCAAGTAAAGAAGGATCCAGAGCACGCACACAGGCATAAGATTGAGGAGAAGATTGCAGCCGCAGTTGCAGTTGGAGCAGGGGGATACGCCGTCCACGAACATCACAAGAGGGAGGAGTCCAAAAAGAAAGCAAAAGAAGCTCATGGCAAAAAGCATCACCACCATCTCTTTTAGCTACCCACAGCCACATCATCTATTCATTTAAAATAATTAATGTCTTCATGTCAGTCAGATAATTTGTTCACTTATTGGATGGATCGTCCTGTAATCCAAATAAACATTGTATTGTGAATGTTATAATTTTGTGTAACTATTGCTATTAATGTATGAAGCTTGTGATTCAGCGCTGTTTCTATCGTTTACAATGCTTAGTGTAATGTGTGAAAATCACCGCATTCTTTTCTCTTTTATACTTTCTTTAATGGCTGCCTGCAGACTATAATCTCGTATCAGTAGATGATTCATGTCGTCCCAAATAAATGTTTACTTGGTAATCTATTTTCACAGGTTACAAATTTCAGTATGAGATTTTATTAAGAATGAATAAAATCTAAGTAGCCAACTTAAAAAAGAAATTTACTTATTATAACATTTTTGCATTATTTTTTATATTTATAGTGACATCTCTATTAAGAACCAACATTTACTTACATGAAATGCTAACAGGTCCATATATGAACTAGTTAAATCCTAAAAATTATAATTGAAATCATGCTAACTCATCTTAATTTTAAGATGTTATAAAAGTTTGACTATACATAACATTTAACCTATTTTTTTGCTTAGGAAATCTATTTCCTGAAAACCTCTTGATTTTAAGATGTTATAAAAGATTGACTATACATAACATTTGAAGTTTAACCTATTTTGTTTCTTAGGAAATCTGTTTCCTGAAAACCTCTTTATGATGTAAGAATCAAAAGAGTCAAATCATTATCAACAAACCCTAAACCAATTAAACTAACCCTCAAAACTAAGTTTAATCTATACTTACATTCTAATAGTAATGGATTTCTCCATTAAAATAATGGAATTTGTTTGTTGTGTACTCTGTGGGAGGACACCTAGTTTTTGTAGGGATTGATTGGTTTTTGTAAAATTATATACTATTAAAGTGCAATAGTGTTTTACATACCACAAAAATGTGTTAGCCCATGGGCATCATGAATTGTCTATGTAATTATTCCACAAAATTGAAATTGTTTTTCCCTATTGATCTAGAGATGTCGTACATAGTGATGCCATCCCATAATTTTTGTAACTAATCGATAAGAGGCTCAATATATACATTCATATCTTTCGCTTGGTACATACCTAATTGGTTGAGCATACATGCAATTGCTAGCTTGTATATGTATAAGAAATAATGCAATGAATAAGACAAACAAAATGATATTGCATAATTCAAACAAATATTGTAAGCAAATACCTCGGACACTCATTGCCAACATTGTGTGCTCCCTCTTTATTGACATCCAAAGGGAAAGGTTATTGTTTATAACAAAAATAGGCCACACTGAGAAAATAGATCTGAGCTCACCAAAATGATTGACACTATCAACTGCCAATGAAATCATAACATTACGAGGTTCTTCTTTAAAAATCAGTCATCTTTCTTTAATGTTCCTAAATGTAGAAGCATCAACACACATTCAAAGAACACCATCTTCACTTTTGTGCCATGCATGGTAATCCATAAATTGTGCTATGTTTTCACACATGATCATCGCATATGCAAAATTATTGGAATATGATGAAGGAACTTATGATAAACCTTTTTTGTTACTTGATTGGTTCAATATCTACTGATTTGACATTGTTGACATTTCGTTTCCGATGCATATTGTCCATAATATATAATCTAATCATTAGGACATGCATCAATAAACTGATACTCTATTCCAATATCTTTCATAATGGTAGATAACTCTCACTATGTGTGAGGTAGATTATTTGATGGTGGTAAGAGAAATTCTCCTAACAATCTATGACACAAAAAATAATTGGTTAATATAATTAATA
Source organism: Picea engelmannii (assembly GCA_009831015.1). Lineage (NCBI taxonomy): Eukaryota > Viridiplantae > Streptophyta > Pinopsida > Pinales > Pinaceae > Picea > Picea engelmannii. The sequence goes on from ML777474.1 coordinate 144,750, forward strand.
GTAATTAAAAATATCACATCCTTAATATATTACACACATTTATTAACACTAAAAAAAGGGAAAAAAAATTCCGACCTTTACATATATGTTCAGAGAGTTCTTTCGGATTCATCGCATAGGTTTTTTTATTTTCGATGTTTCGGACCAAACTAGTGTGGTCCATCATCAGGAAAGCGTTTTTTGAAAAATGAAGGAAAAAAGAATATAACACGTATATAAATACTTGAAAAGTTTTTTGTAAGGAGCCGACATAATGAAATCAATAATTATAAAAAAATTTAGAAATTATAATTTTTTGTTTAATTAATTAATTATTTGATTTAATAATTAATTACTTGTTTGTTTATTAATTTTTTATTTAAAAAGAGCCGACTGGACAATGTTTATGAATTAATATCTAGATTTATTCATATTGGCTAGGGTAGGGATCCAATTTTGACTAATTTTCCATCCATCATCTCTGTTTAGATTATTAGGTTGTTTTTCAATTTCGATTGCTTCTATGAATTTCCTATTGTGATAGTGATCTATCATGGCAAGGGTTTTGGTTTCTTCAATACAAATGTGATGTTTGGTTTTATCTGAGTGTTCTGCGAGAGCTCAGGGACAAGTGCGATTGTGTTTGATGTCAGCGACATGTTCTTGAATCCTAATTCTAAAGGAACGACCTGTTTCTCCTATGTATTGTTTACCATATGAACATGGGATCATATAGACACCTTTATGTTCGATGGGATCAACAAAGTCTTTGACTGACCTAAGGGAATTCCTAATAGTGTTGAAAAGGTTTGAAAGTTGCACCAATGTTTTTCTTCTTTAAAATCCTCGCAAGTTTGTCTGTTGTTCCTTGTATGTAGGGTAAGTAAACCTTAGACACATCATTATTTGTTTGTTCTTTATTCCTAGGTGTTTTGGTGGCATTTTGAAAAACTTTCATTACCTGATGCTTTTTATAGCCATTATTTTTAAAAACATTAAGGAGGTGCTTTTCTCTTCCTCTAGGTGTTCATCATCAGAAATTCTAAAGGCTCTAGTGGCCAAGGTGTTTAGAACACCTAGTTTTTGGGAGGGGTGATGATGGGAATCAGCATGAAGGTATTGTTTAGTGTGGGTTTTCTTCTTATAAACTTGATGGGATAGGGATCCATCAGGTCTTTTTGTGACTCTGAAATCTAGAAAAGGAAGACTATCATTATTCTCAACCTCCATCATGAACTTGATGTGATCGGATTGTTTATTAAGGTGAGTTACAAATTCATCTAATTTGTCACAACCATGGGGCCAGATGACAAAGGTATCATCAACAAACCTATTCCAATATTTAGGTTTGAAGGGTGAGGAGTTTAGGGCATTGTTTTCTAAATCTTCCATGAATAAATTGGCTATGATGGGAGAGAGTGGGGATCCCATAGCGACCCCACAGGTTTGTTCATAAACGTCGCCTTGGAAACTAAAGAAAGTGGATTTCAAGCAAAGCTCAATCAAGTTGGCAGTGCCTAGGTCAGTGATGTTTCTGATGACTTGCATTGCTTCGTCAATGGGAATTTTAGTGAAGAGAGAAACAACATCAAAGCTCACGAGGATGTCGTCCTTGTCGACTTTAATGTTTTTGATCTTATTTACAAAGAAAGAGGAGTCTTTAACAAAGGATCTAGTGTTTCCGACTAAGGGTTTGAGTTTATGAGCTATGTATTTTGCAAGTTGATAAGTAGGGCTGCCTATTGTGTTGACGATGGGTCTAAGAGGGGCTCCTTCCTTATGAATTTTAGGAAGTCCATATATCCTAGGGGTGGAGGGGCAACTAACTATCAATTTATTTTTATCATCGTCTTTTATGTTGCTTAATTTAATGGCATTGGAAACTTCTTTTGCAATCTTATTTAAGGGGTTTTTATTGAGTTTCTTATAACTTCCACTATTATTGAGGTGATCCAACATTTTATCAATGTAGTTTTCCTTATTCATAATGAAAATAGCCCCACCTTTGTCTGATTTTAGAACTACTAAATTTTATTATTGTTTAGTGATTTTAGAGCCAAAAATTCTTCTTTGGTGATATTGTTCTTTGGTGGTTTTACTCTACGGAGAATTACTGAGCAGTCTTGTCTGATTTCTTCTTTAGGATTATCTGGGAGGTTTTTAATACTATTTTCAATGCTACATAGGATATCTTCAATGGGAATTTTGCGAGGGACAATGGCAAAGTTAAGACCTTTTTCTAGTAACCTAGTATTGTTTTCATCGATGGGATGGGTTGATAGGTTTATAACTAGATTTTTGGGTACTATGGTTTTGACCTGGTTAGTCTTATATTCAAGGTTGTTGACTTGTTTACTATCGAGATTTGGGTACATGGTAATGTTGCAGATCGTGTCGGTGTTGAGAAGACTTATTATTGTAATCTTATTATCATTACTATTTGGTTCGTTTTCACATATATGTGATGAATTATATTGTTATGTACCTTAGGATGTGTGTGAGACAAGTGTTTGACAAACCATTCAATACCTTCAAGTTCAACAACAACATTATAGTTGATAGAATATTTGTTCTTGAGCGTTCATAAAGGGGTTGTTGTGACTTCTCAAGAAGCCGTACATCATGAATATCATCAAAATTGTCCTCATAGATAGGAGCAAAGATGTCGTGAATCATTCTATTTTTCCCATCATCTGGATCACCGATATTATTGGTGTCATATTATACCATATAAGAATTAACTTGATCATGATGATCATCAATATCCATACAATCATCTTCCTCATTCTATACAATAATATTTCTGCTACTACTAGGAACATTCTCTAGTGCCACACACCTAGGAGGATTTTTCTTTATAATTACAAACAATCAATATAATTAGTGTATATAAAAAATATTAAAACACAATTAAATTTTTTAAATACACTCAATACAAAGAAAATATAAAATAATAAATAACTTACCATGAGATGATATGTGAACCTCCCTTCAATGTGCCCATTTATCCAACAATGTGTGTCAACAATTTTTCTTATAAGTCTTCTTCTATTAAAGCCTATGCATTTATTGCAAGGGCATTCAAGTTTCACATTACACTTTGCCTTCAATGTTTCCTTTAACTTAGCAATATTACTTTCATTTTCTTCATCAACAATATTGTTATTATTATTTGGCATTGAGATTTCTTATTACAACAAAAAAAATTAAAGATGTAATATAAGTACAATACACAAATATTTTCTTACAATACAAATTATGTCGGGGTAATATCATGAATGTGGATAAAACTTTTGTGAGAACGGGGGTGGAAAAAATGTTAGAATAAATATTTCGGCTAAAAGCGTATAGTTTTTGACCGATTTTTTTTTGGATGAAACATTGCATGTCAAATCAAATGACTCATGAACAAAATCCTCAACTTTCGTGCAATAAACACAATAGCCAAAACATTTTTTTCTGATAGTTGATAGTTCGGTAAAGAAATCTTTCGACCGAAAACATACATTATATATGACATGACTTTCCTTCCATTGTTACTTTACAGACATTTCAAGTGAACATTGGCATTTTAGAGAGTGTTGGATTTGGTGGATAATACATGTCAGTCACGAGTAATCCAGGTTATTCGTGACGTAGGGTGTTCGCGACAAACTCGAGCGTAGGGAGTTGGTGGGAGACAAATCTAGGTATGTTTGTTTTTTAATTTTATAGAATTATGTTTTAATTTTTTAGTGTTTAAATCTGTTTGTCAATGGCACAAAGGCCATATGGCACTTTGTGCGAATGGAACAGAGTCCATATGTGGACTTTGTGCCATTCACATAAAGTACGATATGGACTCTGTCCATTCAGACAAAGTGTCATATGGACTCTGCCCAACCCAAGTATTAACTTGAAGAAATTCATAAACAATGATCAACCAGATACTGAATATTAAAATGTCTACCCACCCAACCTACCCTGCAAGATTAGGACCTCTAGGACACATAAGAAACGCTCAAGCCCATGATTCATATGATTGATTTTGACCATTTAAGGTCTTAGGGATGGCGATTATTCTGAGGAACAAGGAGGTGTCTAGATCCCACTAATCCAATCAAACCACAATCAAATACATCAAATCGATCAACCTAAACACCAATTATTCAAGCGTAAGGGTCGTCACCAACTTATCATCATACATCAACATCTAATTCATTTCTAAATCATTCATACATCCATTAAATTCCAAGACGCAAGAGTAGTCAACTTTAATTTAAATGACACAAGAGATCATAAGGGATTATTCAATCCTATGTCATCATTATTCTACAGGCGCAAGAATAATCCTCAATTTTATTCATTGCGTAAGGAATACAATCACATACATTTAGTCATACATCACATTAAAGTTAAAGCGCAAGAGAAATCATCAATTATTTCATGGCGCAAGGTAAGCAAGTTCATAACCAATCATGCATCATCATTAATTCAAGTGTAAAGAGAAAAACATTTATAACATTATTAGGAAACATAACAAGGCCTTCCCAATCACACATGCAAAGAATACACACATAAGTTCTCCCACGAGAATGTACGAGTTCTATTATACCATACACATACTAATCTTCTTGTAATTTAATCAATTCCTGGCAATTTAGGATCACAATTTTATTTAATTCATTCATCTATCTGTAATTTCCAACAAAAAATCATAACTGGAAATGTGAGGCATGGTTCCAAAGATACATAAAAATCATGCTATGCATACCAATGTGATTACTTAATGTTTGTCTTGGATTTCACAATGAACTCTTATCATAATCCTCGGTAAGTGTCCTGTGTTAAATGGTAGTGTTGAAGTTACCACTTAGTGAGGTAGATAGACTTTTAATAATTAGACACTATCCTAATCCTAGGGTTTCAATGACTTACAACCATCTAAACCCACTCTCAATTGTATCCTTAAGTTAAATTTAAAATCCTTAAATGACTAAAATGCATGAAATTAAATCTTTTGCAAAAGAGGTTTTCTAGTTTAGTTGATGCTTGACCTTGAACACTTTATGAAAAGTACCACTCTCTAACCTTTCTCTAATCATATCTTTACTAATCAAGCGACTATGATATGCTTTTCTCAGCAAGGAGCTTGACACAATGTTTATTAGTGATCAATTAAGAGTTGATACCTTTAATACAACCACAAGTTGAGGCCCAAGATAGACCATCTCAATTTTAGATCAACCAATAATACTTACAATGGACCAATAATGATAATATTTAAAAACGTTGCTATTACATAAATTCAACCTTTGGGTATCATATCGTTGCGATAATAAATTTGAAAAGTAAAAATATTTGGGCGGACTTGACCAGAAATTCAATCCATCGCTATGGACCTCTTGTTCACATATTCCGCTAGTTCTGCTTCTCGAGCTCTTCCTTCTGCTTCAACCATAACCTTTACCCTAATTTTTTCCTTCTCAATTTCTACATGTTGTTTCTTTGTTTGACATCACTGAGCTTGTATTTTCTCTTATGTATCATGCATGGCTTCTTCTTGGTGTACAAAGGAATCCTCCTGCATCTTTACAAGTTCTTGATTACGCATTCTCTGAGCTTCATGTTCGAATTGCATTCTCTTCTTGGCCAACTCATCCTCATAACAGGCCATTTGTGCCTTTGTTTGTGCTTTTTGTTGGGATATCTTTTTTTGTTTGTCATAGATCACACGTTGTCTCTCAGTTTTGTGTTGATCTTGCACTGCCTGATACTTAGATTTTTATTCTTCCATATCAGCCTGATGAGTTTCTTTATGCTTGCGCATACTCTCAAACACATTTTTGGAATTTTGAGCATTGTTGATTTCATGCAGATCCTTGACACCTATATTAAGGGCCTCGGGGTCGAAACCTACTCCGGTAGTCCTTCGATTATCATTTATCACTCTCTTCTCTTCCTTTGGGGTTGCAAGAGCAACTGTTAAACATTTTATAGGGTTTAATTATTCGCTCAAGGTTTTCTATGCCACCTAGGTTCATTGGCTCAATTTTTTTTTTTTTATGTGAGGTGCCCTACAAGATGCACTCTATGCTCCAAGGGTGCCACTCGCCTTTGATTAAAATTTTAATTATGTGACGTTCCCTTCAATATGCACTATGTGCTCCAAGGATGCCACTATCTTTTGACTAGTTTTGGTAGTTGTCCAACCCTTGGAGTCAATACTCCATTCAGGCGACCTTGTGAGAGACTAAGGGCTTCTAAGGAATAATGAACCTGCCTTATTGTGTGGCCCTTAGAAATATTCATGAGTGATCGTCTCAGTATTTCCTCACGACATTGTGGATATTTCGAACTAGGTAATCATTAACCTACAATTCAAGGCACATTGGGAGTGCTAGTAGGATGTGTCAGGGATGATGCCACACCTCTCCCTCAATATGTGGTTTCTATGCATGGCTCCTTTACTCCTTATGTGAGTCAGATTAGCAAGAAATTGTCATCCTTCATCATCAACAAAACACTGTGAATTATCCATAAACAACATCATAATATAATCGATCATATGCTACATATGCATAAATGAAATACTAAAACCAATACAATCCACTCCCTGACTCAATCCATAGTCCAAGGAGGTCCATTGATGCCATCGAGAACGCCAATCTGTCAAGTGTCTTGCACACTCAGGGGAAACACGTCAATAACATATGTCAATACATAGATATAAACTAACATAACATCATAATCCATTGATCAACATCATCACAAAATCCATAAGCGAAACAGATAACCATATACTATAAACGGATCACTCGCAAGCAAGTTTCCTCAAAGAATAAGTCAACATCGTGTTCTTGCAAGAGTGGGATGTTACATACACCCCTCTTTTTTTAAACTACGTCTCGAAGTTGTACAGTATATAAAATACAGTAAATAAATCATCGAAAAAGATTTATATCTCTAACTAACAAATAAATATGGAAATTGTTGGCACATATAATATGCGTCCTCCCAGGTAGCCGAGTGCGGACTATAATTGTCCCACTGGAAATTGACCTGATCGACTGTTCGACGTTGTAGCTGTCAAATGCAATAGTCTAGAATGTGGATTGGCTCCGCCATGAGTGCACCCTCGTCTGAAACCGCAAGGAGCTCAAGTCAATCTCATGTGTAGGATCACTAACATAATGTCATGAAATAAGCACAAGATAAAAATTGTGCATACTCCTACAAGAATGAGGCAAGGCCAATCGATAGGGCACAGGTCCCTTGCTTTCCACTTCTTCGAAAGGCCTCACAACCTAGGATAGATTTTAGCACCCTTTTCAAACTTAATCGAAATCTGTTGAGGTTTCATCCGCAATAAAACTTGGTCGCCTACTTCATAGTTGCGGTCAACGCGATGCACATCAACATAACCTTTCTATTGATCTCGCGGTTATTTAATCCTTTGTATTATCATTTACAAACATTCTTCCACTTCTTTGATCAATCTGGTCCCACCAGGACCCTATCCTCAAGTCGATCACAGCTCAATGGCATCCGACATGGTCACCCTTATAGTAACTCAACTATGCCATCTTAATGGTACCTTGATAGTTGTTGTTGTACACAAACTCTACCAGTGAAAATAACTCTTCCTAATGTTTATGTTGGTCCATCACATACATATGCAACCTATGCTCCAAAATTTGGTTCATTCTTTCTGTCTTCCCTCCTATCTTCAGGTGATACGCTATACTAAAGTTAATTTAGGTTCCCAAGGCCTCTTGGAAACTAGTCCAAAATCGTCTTGTAAACACCGATCTTCAATCAGATATGATCCATTTAGTCATTCCATGTAATCTCGCAATCTCGCTGATAAAAACTCTAGCTATGTGTAGTGCTTGACACATCATATGCACATGAATAAAATGTGAACTCTTCGTCAAAGTGTCAACTACCACGAAAATCAAGTCGTGCCTCATTTCCGTAAGCAACAATTCAACAATAAATTCTATCGAAATGATCTCCCATTTTGATTTCGGAATAACGTGTGGTTGTAGTAATCCTACCGGATGTCTATGTTCAGTCGTTACTTCCTGACACTCTAGACACCTCGCTATGTAGCTAACTATGTCTGCCTTCATTCCTTTCTAGAAGAATAAGGGATTAAGGTATTCCCTCATCCTCGTGACTCTTGGATGAGCCATGTACACTACTCTATGAGCTTCGTTTAAGATCAAACCTCTCAATTTATCTTTAGGCTGTACATAAATCTGGTTTTTATAACTCATTAATCTCTTGTTTTCCAATGCATATCCTTCAAACTTTGGTACCAACATGGTGTCTTGTCTGATATTTTCCTTAACCTCTTTACGCTAGTCATCATCGTGCTCTATAGTTAGAATATTTTCTTGAAGATTCGTCTAAAGAGGTATCAATGAAAATATGTGTGGTCTCCGACTCAATGCATTTGCCACTCTGTTCACTGTTCCTTTTATGTAAGTAATCTCAAAATCATATTCACTAAGAAATTCTCACCAATGCCTTTGTCACACGTTCAAGTCACTTTGCATAAAAATGTGTTGCAAAACACAATGCTCTGTCTTTAGTTCGAATTTTCATCCAATCATGTAGTGTCTCCACACTCTCAGGTCAAACACAATGGCCAATAACTCCAAATCATGTGTCTCGTAGTTCTCTTGACGCTTTCTTAATTTCCTTGAGATGTAAGTGATCACTTGACCGTCTTGCATAAATACTCTTCCTAAGCCTTCTTTGGATGTATCGATGCATACCAAGAATTCCTTGTCCATGTCAGGGAATTTTAGTATCAGCGTTGTCGTCAACAACTCCTTGAGCATTCAAAATGCTTCCACACATTTCTCAATCCAGACAAATTCCTTGTTTTCCTTCTGCAATTCTTTGATCAGATTTGCTATCTTCGAAAAACCTTTGACGAATCGTTGGTAATATCCTGCTAAACCCATAAAGCTACGTACTTCTGGTACGTTCGTCAACGCAGAACATTCCATAATAGCCTCTACCTTTGTTGGATACACAACGATGCCTTTGCCAGAGATAACATGCCCTAAATAATGAATCCTTGATTGATAAAAAGAGCATTTCGACAATTTCCTGTATAATTTGTTCTCTCGTTAAAAAAAAAAAAAAAAATTCGATGTGACCATAAATAAAATATTTCAATATCCACCTCAATAAAATAATTATATATATATATATATATATAGAGAGAGAGAGAGAGAGAGAGAGAGAGAGAGAGATTATTGTGCCAAAAGGTGCTTTAGTATGAGGGATATTTGTAATTCATTCAATACTTAATATGGAGTTGACACAAGGCATTTACAAAATATTAATAACAAAAAAATATTTTATTGCAGACCATAAACAAAACATTTCAATATCCAAAGTAAAATATTTTAGTATCACACACACACACACACGCACATATATATATAGTAAAATAAATTATTGTGAAAGACACTTTCTATAGCCAAGTATGAGAGAGATGTGTAATTCCATCTATGCTCAACATGAAGTTGAAACATGACATTTAAAAAGTATATTAACTAGTGCATATCCATATTAAGTCCTTATCTATCTTGCACCCAGATGGATAAAATCCCTTGAGGTGAAACCCTTTGTTCAAGTTTTTTAGTCAATTTTTTTTTCACCTCAAGGGACTTGATAACATGATCCCTCTCAGTATATGATAGATTAGAAGTTAAGATGTATCTATGTTGGTTAAAATAGAATGAGTTTGAACCATAAGAAGATGTATTCACAAAATGAACCTAAAAACCATTCTAATATGTACATTTCTTAAATGACAATATTTTTGGATAACTTGATCACAGATATGTGGATGTAGGTAGAACAAGTTTGATATTTCTTGCTACAAACCATGTTATCAAGACTCTACATACTATAAGATGATTGTTTTAAAATGATGTAGGTTTTCTTTGTGGTATTAGGATTAGTCCAAGGCGCTTGGATTCTATCTTCCACACAAGAGTTAAGGGTATTAAAATAGATTTAGTTGGAGGAGAATCATCTAAAATTCACATAAGTATTAAATGGATTTTAGTTGGAGGGGAATTTTAATGTTAATTTATACTTGAGGTATTAGAGCACTGTCATCAAATGTTTACAAGTAACATGCAACAAATGACTATCAATTATAGAGCATGTGCAAGTGAGAAACATCTTCTTTGATTTTTATGCACTCTAACCTATTTATTCCATCTCACTCATTTTTTTTTCTAATAGTATGTAGTGGAGACGTGGCAGATCCAAACCCTAACCTTTTATACTTTAAACAATGAGGCTATGCAGGATGTGAAAATGAAGAGGTTGCATTGGCAATGTTTTTCCATCTAGACAAAAGGCATCGTCTTCCCTCTTCCATAATACCTCCTTCCATTTATTCCATTTAATGCCTCTCTAGCAACATGTCAATGTCTTCCGGGATGTCTACCTACGAAATCTTGCTAAACTATAATTTCACAAATAAGTAAACGGATTAAGATGAAGAGACTTTGTGAATCCATAAAAATGTTGAAGTTGGGTGTGGTATTTTTGATTGATGATCAAAACAATTTAACTTATGATATTATGCATGGTTAAGAATACAATGAGATAAGGAATAGAGACCCACAACCCTACATAGAACTGCCGCGAAGATACGTATATAGTAAGGCTTCATGTTCGTTGAATTCCCATGGCTCATGTAACTTGGTCTCCTAGAAGAGGGCAGCCATCTTTGGACAGGAAAATAATTTGATTTCAAGGAAAATAAGAGGTGTAAGTGATATTGTGTTGCACAACATGCATTCATTACCTACAATTATGGTGCACAATATGTATTCATTACTTACATTGCTAGGTTGTAATTGAAGTGTGGATTTTTGGTTCTTATGAAATTGTTTTGTGAATAATTGTTTTTCTGTACATTTATTCAATTATGTTAGGAAATCATTTTTTAGTAGATCACATGCAAAACTAAAATAAATCAGATGCAAAAGTGAAATATATATTATTAATGTTAAGAAAAATTTATATTCTTAATACATTTTCATTTCATTGAAGTGCAGGAAGTAAGGGGGTGTTCTATTAACAATATTTAGGTATAGATCACATGCAAAACTAAAGTAAATCACATGCAAAAGTGAACATTTGTTAAATATATACGCTATTGATGTTCAGAAAAAATTATATTCTTAATACATTTTCATTTCATTGAAATGCAAGAAGTAGGAGGTGTTCTATTAACAATATTTAGGTATAAAAGTTAGTTGATGTAAAAGTAAAGTAGATCACATGCAAAAGTGAACATCTGTTAAATATATATGCTATTGATGTTCAAAAAAAATTTATATTCTTAATACATTTTCATTTCATTGAAATGCAAGAAGTAGGGGGTGTTCTATTAACAATATTTAAGTATAAAAGTTAGTTGAAAAAATTATTGTTAAAGGAAACTTTGCATTTATATAAATTGATATTCTGTTATAATCTGTCACCTGCTCTACTTACCTCTTGAACTCTAGTTACCTACACCCACGCCTAAAATAATCACGCGTATGGATTTATTATTTATTAATCATGGCTGTGACATTGCTTCACACTGAAGATATCAAATCACCATCAGCTGAACTGCCCTCGACCTATTCCTCTGGGTTGACATGCAAATTGGATTCAAAGTTACACGGCGTGAACGGCTTCAAAGTTCTCCAAATAAGTTTAGCAATGAATAAGAATGGAAGACTTTAAAAAGCGCGTCTATTCCGAAACGAAACAATGCTCTGAAGCTGCATCTGCGTTTGTTTCATATATTCCGTCACCTGCACCCGCTTCTTCAGCTCTCCTTCCGTCACCTGCGTTTGTTTCATATATTCCGTCACCTGCACCCACGCTTTGAATGATCACGCGTATCGATTTATTAATTATTAATAAATCACCGTCACAGTCACTGTCACCGTCAGCTAAACTGTCCTTGATCTCTTCCTCTTGGTTGAAATTCTGGTAACTGTAATCCAACGGACTTTCGCGGTTTGTACGCAATATCCTTTGCTTAATATCCAAGTAATCCAACGCCCGCTATATAATCAACGCCTATGTCCCTTCCCCCTCTCATCTCATCTAATCTGCAAAGCGTTAAACTATTGCGAGGGCCTAGAAATCATTGTGTGCATTTCTTGTTCCCTTCAATTGTGATCGAATTCAGTTGTGTGTCTAATCATTGGAAAAGATGACTCAGAAGAAACATGAGCACCACCATCAGAAACATGAGCAACCCCATCACAAAGAAGAGGAAAGCAAGAACGTCGCCTCCGGGATTGTTTACGAGAAGGCAAGGAAAGAGGAAAAGCATCATAAGCGTATGGAGCATTTGGGGGCAATGGGAGCAGCCGCCGCAGGAGCGTTTGCAGTGGTACAATATATATCTTTTATTTATTAATTCTATTTTTTCAGATACATATATCGAGTAAAGTATATATTACTGTTATATGTATGCAGCATGAGAAACACCGAGTAAAGAAGGATCCAGAGCACGCACACAGGCATAAGATTGAGGAGAAGATTGCAGCCGCAGTTGCAGTTGGAGCAGGGGGATACGCCGTCCACGAACATCACAAGAGGGAGGAGTCCAAAAAGAAAGCAAAAGAAACTCATGGCAAAAAACATCCCCACCATCTCTTTTAGCTACCCACAGCCACATCATCTATTCATTTCAAATAATTAATGTCTTCATGTCACACAGATAATTTGTTCACTTATTGGATGGATCGTCCTGTAATCCAAATAAACATTGTATTGTGAATGTTATAATATTGTGTAACTATTGCTATTAATGTATGAAGCTTGTGATTCAGCGCTGTTTCTATTTTTTGCAGCGCTAGTGTAATGTATGAAAACCACCGCATTCTTTTCTCTCTTTAATGGCTGCCTGCAGACTACAATCTCGTATCAGTACATGAATCATGTACTCCCAAATAAATGTTTACTTGGTAATCTATTTTCACAGGTTACAAATTAGAGTGTGATATTTTATTAAGGACTAAAAACAAAGTTGCCAGCTTAAAAACATAAATTTACCTACTATCACATTTTTACATTATTTTTATATATTTAAAGTAACATCTCTATTAAAAACCAACATTTACTTACATGCTGATAGGTGCATATATGAACTAGTCAAATTCGAAAAAATTATAATAAACATCACGTTAACTTCTCTTGATGTGAGAAAAGTTTGACCATGTATAACATTTCAAGTTTTTTTCTTTTGGGAGGAGATGTATGTGCTGAAAACCAAGTCATGATTTATGGATGGTGTAAGAAAATAGAATTCGTGACCAACAAATTCTACATCAATCAAACTAATCTTCAATAGTAAGTTTAATCCATACTTACATTTTAATAGTTATATATTTTTACATTTTAATAGTTATATATTTTTACATCAAAATGGAATCGTGTTTCAAAATCCAACAATGCCTAGCATATTTGTATTATTATTATTGTAAATCTATATTTTAATAGTCATACATTTTTCCATCAAAATAATGGAATCATGTTTCCAAGTCCAACAATGCATAACATATTTGAATTATTATTTAACATATTTTTATTATTATAAGTCTACATTATAGTAGTCATAGATTTTTCCATCAAAATAATGGAATCATGTTTCAAAGTCCAACAATACATAACATATTTGTATTATTATTGTAAGTTTTTAATTGATTCATAAATAATAAGCATAAACCTTTTAATTGAAAATATTCTGAATGTACAATGTTCGTTTACAATATTTAGATAGGTCATAACATATTTGTATTATTATTGTAAGTTTAGTTGATTTATAAATAATAAGTATGAACCTTTTAATTGAAAATATTCTGAATGTACAATGTTCGTTTACAATATTTAGATAGTTTGTTTTCTTTTCATGTATATGCATACAATTTTAAATTTAATTAAAAAATTATAAAAATTTAAGTATTTTATTAATCTGAAAAATTATATCAAATAATTAAAATTTATTTATAAGGAATAATAAAAGATAATATAAATATAAAATTTAATTGTGAAAAATTTAATATATATTTTAATTTTTAGATTGTATATTTTCACAATTTATTTATTTTTTAATAATATTATATTTATTTTAAATATAATATATATAAATCTAAAAAATAATTTCAATATAATTTTTTAAATATATAAATTTAAATATAATAAAATTCAATATCTACTTTAATAACATTTTATATATTATTTCATTTTCTTTTAAATAGTATATATAAATTTAATAACATTTTATATATTATTTCATTTTCTTTTAAATAATATATATAAATTTACCTTATGATAAGTTTTCTTTTAAATAATATATATATATAAATTTACCTTATGATAAGTTTTTTCATATACATTTTCTCCATAATATACTATGGAATCATATCATAATATAATAAATTTAAATATAATAAAATTCAATATGTATTTTAATGAAATTTTATATATTATTTTATTTTCTTTTCTTTTAAATAATATATATAAACTTACCTTTTGATAAGTCTTTTTATATACATTTTCTCCATTATGATGATGATGATGATGATTAACGTTTACTGAGATCTAATTGGTCTATCGGATCTTAAGAGGGTAAGTGATTACTTGTGATTCTTTAGAATTTTGTTTCTGTACTCGAAAAGCATTAAGAGAAGGTTTCCAAGATCATCATACTTTTGTTGAGTTAAGAGGTTAGGAAGGTTGGTAGTGTGATCAATATTTTGAAAATGAGATCTAATATGGGTATAGGTTGGACAATCTAAGAGAAAGTGTTTTTCATCTTCAACCTTCTTAGTGTCACAAAGGTGACACACTCTTTCATCCCATGGCGTTTTAGGAATTGACCAATGCCTAGTTTCACTATGGAGCTTGTGAGAATTTGTTCTTATCTTAGCAATGCTTATTTTTTTCTTTACACTTGGGAAAATAGATAGATAATTTTGATCTTCTAGATTAGGGTTGATTACATCTTTATAATACCTTAATTTTCTTTTTCCCTCTAACTCTTTATCACACCACATTTTTTCCTTAAATTTTGATTTGATGTTTTTTTTAATAGTATCTTTATTCTGTAAAATGGTTTCTTC
>ML777474.1:161094-172109 GCA_009831015.1 Picea engelmannii
ATCTTATGAAGTTGAATGTGAGGAGAAATGATTTTTCTAATATAACAAGCTATGCCTCCTATCCCTCTATGGTGGGATTTTTTGTTCCATGCCGACCACAAGACAAATCCTTCCATGTTAGGGACCTTAGATTCCTCATGCTCCCAAGTTTCAGCTAGATAGATAATATCAATATCACTCGGGATCCAACTTATCATAGGACCTTTGCACCATGGAAAGCCACGACAATTCCAAAAAAGGATCCCAAGTGTCCTGAATTCCTATTTATTGTTATCCTTCTGGTCTCTATCCCTAACAATAGCTTTTCAATTTCTAATTATTGCCCATTTTCCTTCTTTCCTAGCTTCTTTTACCTTTTGAACTTCCTTCCTTAGTTCAGCTTGGTCTTCGGGAATGAGGTCTTCATTTATAAATATTCCTGACCATTTTAAGCTTGGAGATTTACGAAGTATGCTATATTTAAGGTCAGTACAACTTACTTTGACACAGATTAACCTATCTTTGTGATCAATTATTTTTCCTAGCCTCTTTGCTTCTATGAGGTAAGTTGTATCAATTTGTGATTTATTTTTTAATTCTTCTTTTACTATTGCTAGTGTATCCTCCTCTTGTTATCCTTTTATACCAAAAATTATGAGGTTCAAGGCTCTTTTGTTACGCTAATGGTCCAATTCGATTAGCTTATTCATTTCCTCTTTGATGGGTTTGATATCTAATTTGTTTTCCATATTACTGAGGGTCAAATTGTTGGTTAGTTTTTCTTCTAGCTCTTTAATCCTATCTCTCAAGTTGTGATATTTAGACAGAACCATGTCATAATAGTGATATTTAATAGTGTCATTCATATGATAATCATTTAATATTTAATAGTGTCATTCATATTAGAATTCAAAAACGATAGACTTCACCTTAAAGGAAGCTATTGCCTCTCATAAACATTAGAATTTATGCTTAATCATATTATCCCATAACAAGTATTTATTAGTCAACATTTATTTTTTGTGGTGTTATTTTTCAGTTAAACATTGGATCTTCAACTTGTATCTACAAAAATTATTTATTAGTCCTCTTTATTATGCATTTGGTTCTAAATATGTTTCATCTGAAATTTTGTTGGATATATTGAGGAAATTAATTCACAAATTAATATTTTTGAGCTAATAGGTCATAATCAAGGTCTTAGACCACAACATAAACTAGTTAAAGTAGATGTTTAGCATACAAGTGAAATATGGATGTGATCAAATTTTGTACGAAAGGAATTAGTATCAATGATTAGACCATAGTCAAAGGAGGAAAATAAGGGTCTTACACCATAAATGGATCTCTAGGCTCATTATTCATGAGCATAACCTCAAACCACAATACAAGCCTTGTAAAGGTGATCTTTAGCTTCTAAGTGGAATGTGGGTACCATTACAATGTATTGCAAAATAGGGATGGGTTTTAAGGAATTTTCCATACTCAATGGAGGAAAGTATGGATATTTGGCCCCGTATCAAACCTTTAGGGATCAACAACTGTAAACAATACCATAATCCATATAACAAGTTCTATATAGGGGATGTTTATCCTTCAAGTGACATATGGGTACCATTATGACTTTTTTGTATCATGGATCAATATCAACCCTTTAACCATGGTTAGGGGAGAAACATTGGGACTTAGACCACAAGGAAATATTATTGTATTAATGGGAAGTGATCGAAGCCTTGAACTACAACATGAGCCTCATAAAAGGAATATTTTGCACATAAGTGGGGTAGAGGTGGCATTAGTGTAGTAGGGATGGATCATCTCAGCGCCTTAACCATAATCAAGGGAGGAAAATAATGTTCTTAACCCATAAATGAATATTCTAGTTCTTATGGGACATAAATATTCCTCAATCCACCACAAAAATGTCTAGAAAGAAAACCTGTCCTTGAGCGAGAAATGGGCACCATCAAGAGGTTTTGCAAACAAGAGATGGCTCTCGCACCCATGGAAAATTTTAAGGATGTAATTTTATCTTAAAGTGTAGAAACCTTCACGAATATTTTTAGTCCTTAATATGCAAACTATCAAATGTTTGGCGATATTTTTCTAAAATTATTAAAATTTCTAATGGTTTTATGTAGTTTCTATAAAATTTTGGTGATTTTTAAGGTTAGATAATTTTATCCTATAGAATTTGGGCAAACCATTTTTAGAAAAATGGAAATTGGTGAACCTTCTTTTTGGAAAAAGCATGTAAAATAGCCCATGGGAGAAATTTAGCCTCTAAATTTTTCCTTGCTGAGGCCTTTGGCATAAAATGAAGCTTCTATGGACCTAGTCCTTGAAATAGGTCACAAAACACCACATAGACCTATATCATTGGCCTCTTAGTGGGATATGGGCATCATTAAGAGATTTTGCATACCAATCATGGGTCTCATGGCCTTAACCTAGGTTAATAAAGGAAGAAAATGGTTGTAGGAACTAAATTAAACTTCTATACCTCATAGTCTATTAATAACAACTATAACCATCACGAAAACCTTCTAGATGGAATATTTGATCCCCAAATGAGATATCCATACTATAAGAAAGTTTTAGACATAATGATCGGGTCTTGAAAGCATAAATATGGTCATGGGAGAAAAAAAAGGTCCATGGCACCTAAACGAATATTTTAATGTTCATAAGCCATGAAGATGTTTGTGAGCACTACATGGGCCCTTTGGAGGCGATGTTTGGTATTTATACAATAAAGAGCTTTTGTGGACCAAGGACGGGTCTCAAGATCTTAACCATGGTAAGAGAGGAAAACAAAGTTCTTGAAGTCATATATAAATATTTTAATAATTTTGTGCATGAACATGGCCTCAAAGCACCACATAGGAAATTTTAAAGGGATCTCGTAACACCATATTTTTTATCCCGAGACTATAATGTAATGTAAATATGTGAATTAGGATGTGATCCAAATAATATCGTTGAGGGAAAGGGATGTAAATGATGTAAAATAAACTTATAAATAAAAATACATCAATGGCTATGAGAAAAGGGGGACTAAAATGATCGGGGGCTATGACTCCATGAGAGAGGAACAAGAGGTGACTAAGGGGGACACAAGGGCCAAATCCAAGAATAGTATAATATTTAATTATAACCCAAAGTCATTAACTTATCTTATGTATAAAGTATATAATACTTGAGATACTTGAAAAAGTAGTTGAGGGATGAATTCCTTGAGTGCCAATTGGGAAGTTAGATAAATGCATACTTAATCTTTGTTTTTGGATAGTTGTCCATCATTCTACCAATATTCTATCTATTATTCCATACATCTCTCTACCTTCATGATGATAGTATGAATTGCAAGAGAAATGGAGAAAAGCATGTAAAGGGGGTGAATTTTATGACTATTGTGAAAATTGATATTAAGCATCCCTATAGATCCCATCATTGAGATTTTCTTGGCCTGTCTGTGTTGGAGCCTAGAAAAAGGGGTTTGACAACCTGAGGCATTTCATTCCAAAGAAGGGGTTCAACTTCTCTAGGTCGTGTAGACTGAAGGGGGAAAGAGAGTCGATGATCAAGATGGTTGCATGAGTGAATAGGATGATAAATTGGTGGGAATTGAGTTGATGAGTCTTTTTTGTCCTTGTGGACTCATAGCCACAACATGAGGGTGACAAGTTGTAGCCAATAGTTCCTACGGTTGGGATGACTATCCTACATTAGTAGTTAGTTCATGTCTTTCGTTATTAAAGATAAGTGTTCTATTATCGATGCTTCTATGTTGTTTAGTATGTATGAAAATGGGTTAAATTATTGTTTTTTCAAAGAATAGTTCAACATGTATTTTTGTATGTTTACATGAATTGCATGAGTCTGTATGTCATTTTTCATATATAATTTCATTATATGTTAGATTCGAATAATTATATGGTATCAGAGTTTAACATTATGGTTACATTAAGGAAATTGGAGAAAATGTCCAAGTACCTCACCATTCTCGTGGGTATTGGGGTGTTTGGGTACATTACAGACTGGTATTAGAGAATAGATACAACACTCTGGATGCATGGGATAGAGACAACATGCTGAGGAAAAATTGCAAATGAAAATTTCAAACAAAGTCTCCCAAATTGTTTGTCAAAATTTCCCAAGCGAAATTGGGGAAATTTCTTGGGAAATTTTGGAAAAATAGAGCTTAGGGGTTAAAATATCAATATTTAACCTCTATATAAGTAATTTAAATCCTTTAATTGGTCAAATTTATGAATTGTAGAGCAACCATGGAATTAATTGTGTGAAATTGGGAAAAAAACCTATTTTCTTAGCAAACATTGCAAGTTAAAATTGTTCATAATTTCCAAATGGAAAAGAATCTATACAATTTTAAACATTATAGGGTCACATTTGTATTGGGAGGTCATGAATTGTACAAATATGGCATCCCAAGAAGAGAAATTGGGTGAAATTGGGTGAGAACCCCAATTTCTAGTATGAAATCAGTGGAATTTGGCAAGGACATGTTTGGTCGATGGGTGCATAGGTCGAATTGATATGCATTGGGAATTTTTTTTCCATGCAAATATTAATTGTAGAGATTTCATGGCACTCGGAAATAAATTTTGAAATTTAGCATTTTGGAAATTTGAGAAATTTTTGAATTTTTAGGAAAATTTGGAATTTTATCGTACACAGTGATGTGGAGACTATGTGTCAGGTGACGTGGTGGTGGTGATGTGGAGGCCACATGTCATGTGATTTGGTAGTGGTGACATGGAATGCCATGGTGGCAAGTCATAGTGAGAATCTTGGGGGTTTGTGATGCATGGTCTTTTGGAAATTTGGTTGAGTCCCAAAATCATTGTGAAATGCGAAATGAAGGATAGATGTAATGATGAAGAAAAAGTTCTATTCTTCTACATGAGTGTTCCTCCACATGGATGATTCAAAAATTGAATAAGTCCCAAAATACTTGTGGAATGTAGGATAGATGCCATGAGGAAGTGAGAGTCCTATTCCCCCACATGGCTGATTTCAAAATTGACTAAGTCCAAAAGTTATCATGGAATGTGGAATGGAAGATAGATGTCATGGGGAATAAAAATTCATATTCCTCTGCATGGGTGATTTCAAAATTGAATAAGTCCTAAAATCCTTGTAGAATGAAAAATGTGGGATAGATGCCAAGTGGAAGAGGAAGTCCTATTCCTCCACATGGATGATTCAAAAATTGACTAAGTTCCAAAATACTTGCGGAATGCGGAATATGAAATAGATTTCATGCAAAACTGGGAGTCCTATTTCTCCACATGGATGACTGGAAAATCAACTAAGTACCAAAAAGGCATGGAAGGAGGAATTCAGAGCGCATAATGCATATGTAAAAGAACATGCAGGTGCATTATTCATCCACATGGGAACAAAAAGGAAAGAAGAAAAATATAAAGAAATAAAGAAATAAAGAAATAAAGAAAGAAGAGGAAGGAAAAGAAGAAGAGAAAATGAAAAGGAGAAGAAATAAATAAATAAATAAAGAGAGAAACAAAGAAGAAGGAAGAGAAGAAGAGAAAGGAAATGAGAAAGATGAATAAGTATAAAAAGAAGTTTGGAGCCAAAAACTTGTTTTGGCCATAATAGGAGCATAAACGCTCAAAATCACATGAAATTTAAAGGTTATGTCCACATTGATGAGCACTACTATCCAATTATTCTTGAATTTTCTGAAAAATGCAAATTAAAGGTTTTTAAAGATCTAGGGCGTGCTTAGTGATCACGGCCCACGTTAAGGTGAATTTTTTATAGTGTTAAACAAGTATGTATGACTATACCCAATGAAGTTTTTGGTTTAATTCCAAAGGGTTTGGAGTGGAGATTCCAAGACATGGTGAAATCGACTATTCTCGGGCAGTTTTGGGGGATTTTTGAAAGCTATGGAGGAAAAGGGACTCCACACTCACAAATATGGGAAAAATTATTTTGTCAATGTTTCATCTACTGATCAATCTAGACAACATTTTCTTGAGGAAGATTTTCCTAGTTTTTCTCTGTTTGGGAGATAGTCGGTTTTGGCTAAAAATTCTAAGTCTAGGAACAATGAAAAAGTTAAAAGTTGGCATTTCCAGATTACTAAATAAAATGACCAGAGCATCAGATAGGAAATATGAAGTTTTCTAAGTGTTTCCCATCATAAATAATATTTATGCCTGATGTAAATTTTTTTAGGGTTTCTTATGAATTTTATTATACACATGTTTGGAGCTAGTATTTAAAAATAAGTGTATCCATAAGTGAAGTATAAAAGGGTAGAATTTCCAATTTCAAAGAGTTGTAACTTCAAACCTAGAGCTCATAATTGAGAAAGAGAGTAGTAAATGGAAATACATCGAATAGTATATTAATCCTATCCTCCCATAATTTAGATGTGAGCAATAACATTTCTATGAAAATTAAAAATAAGATGGATAGTTCCCTTAAAAGGATATAAATTATGGATAAATTTTCCAAAAATGCAGAATTGTTATTTTCCAACAGAATTTTATTGAATACACATTTTGTAGGTTAGTGGTACATGAATAATATATCAAGTTTAATATGTGGAATAAAAGAATGGAAAAATACAAAGTAACTCATAACCATGATGAGTAAGTGAAGGGCATATATGTTCTTTTTGGAAATGAGAAGATAGAGTCTAATTTGGGACTAGGAGAAGAGAAAAGCCAATGAGATGGTAGAGATCATTAAGAGATTACGGAGATGATAATGAGAGAATAATAAGAGCCCAAGGAGAGCATAACCATATTAACACAGATTGGTTGTAGACTCTGAACCAACTACAAAAGAAATCCATAGTTGGAGCAAGTTCAAGATATGAGGAAAAAGGAAGATCCCACACAAGAGGGGAGAATTACAAAGGATCTATGAATTGAAGGATAGTTAGCAGAAATCATAGACCACATCATCCACTTGTTTATTCAACAAAGAAGCCACATTTATCTTAAGAATGACAGAGTATCCTAGAAGTATCTCATATCCGAAATCAAAGGATAAAGAATGAATCAAACCACTTGCGAGGAGAACTCATGAATCTCAAGCTACAAAAAATTGATGGAAAAAATAATAAGGGAGAAGAGGTTGAAGCTTGGTTTCTTAATATAAGAAAGTATTTCCAATTACATAACTATTCCTCCAACTTGGAATCTAGAGTTTCCATATTTAATTTGGAAGGAAATGGTTCCATGCGGTGGAATCAACTAAAGTAGGTGAAGGATATAAATGAAAATAACATCACTTCGAAGAAGTTTAAGAACTAATTCTATCAACATTATCCTTTTTATCATTACTATGAGAAAAATATGGAATATTTCTTTGAACTCAAGGTAGTAAATATGATGATGGATGAATATGAAAGGAAGTTATTAGAGTTGTTTATATATATGGAATTCATTAGATATGAAAAGGTAAATATTGAAAGGTTTCTGAGTGGGATACCTACTTTTTTCAAATATAAAATACAAATGACGAGACAAAGACTTTGGAAGAGACCATAAGGAAGGCTAAGTACTTGTATGAGTAGAGTAAACGTAGAGCAACATTATAGAAGTCTTGGAAGGATAATAAGAGGGAAAAATTGGAACAAAGGATGATAGGTTTCACACCTCCTTTATATTTTAGGAGAATCCCTAATGTTTATCAACAAATCAAGGAAGCTCAAAGTGATTCAAAGATGGCAAAATCTTCTGGAAAAAGACCAATACCACTGATCAAATGTTTGGGGTGTAAAGGAGAGCATCTGTCTAGATATTTCCCTCATGAATAAGAGAAAATGATTATTGTTCACAACCTTCAGGAAGATACTATAGTTGAATATGTGGGTAGAAATATTCCAAGGATATATGCAGCCCTGGAAAATCGACAGGAAAAAACATCAATCCCACATGATTGAGGTGGAAGGTAAGATTACCAATCAACATGTTGCTATTTTAATTGATTTAGGAGAATGCTATAAATACATTTATTATAAATTAGTGGATAGATTTAATTTGAAAAAGAGTAATATTGAAAGATCGTGTTTGGTTCAACTAGCCACTCAAACTAAAAGAAGGATCAATGAGGTTGTTCGAAGTTGTCTAATAAATTTGAATGGAGTCAATACAATCACTTATCTAAATATCATTTCATTGGGTTCTTATGATATCGTAATTGGAATGGATTGGTTGTAAAAGCACCATGATTTCCTAGACTACCATAATAAGATATTTACATGTCTTGATGAAGAAGGAAAACAAAGCTTGGTGAAATAAATTCCAATACCCATTTCTATAATAAGAGATGTTTTAGAAAAGGTTGTCAATTATTTGCATCTCATGTGAAAGACAAAGATAAGAACAAGAATCCAAATATTAAGGATTTTATAGTTCTCCAAGAATTTGAGGACGTATTTGGGGAGATTCCGGGTTTTCCACCAAAGAGAGACATAGTATTCTTTATTGATTTACTTCTTGGAGACATTCTAGTATCCAAAAATCCTTATAGGATGAGCACCCCTAAGTTAAAATAATTGCAAATGCATCTGGAAGAATTATTGAACAAGGGATACATATGCACCAGTTTTCTTTGTGAATAAGAAGGATGAGACCTTAAGGTTGTGCATTGAATTTAAACAACTAAATAAATCTACAATGGGGAAGAAGTACCCATATTCCTATAATTGATGATCTCTTTGATCAACTAAAAGGATAAAATGTATTTTCTAAGATAGACATAAGATCAGGATACCATCAGGTGAGAATCAAAGATGAATATATCAACAATACAACTTTTAGAACCAGGTATTAGAAATATGATTTTGTAGTGGTTCCAAGAATTAGAACCCTTCTCCTTAGAATCATTCTCATCCTATCAAAGAAGCATGACACACAACGTATCGTGGTAAAAGACAAATATATCTCTAACCTAGGATCTAGTCACACCAATGTTGATGCCCAACATTCAACAACCTACTGAAAAATGTAGGAAAAAGAGTCTTGCTCCAATCCCATAGAATAATAATTCTTTTGTCTCTTCATGTTCTCTATTGAACTAGCCTCATCACCTTGGTTGAGAATCTTCTTATAGATTCTCGTAGGAGGTTGAATATAGGATTCATGACATGTGAACTAGGAAAATACAAGTCATGCACACATTCCATGATCAATAATGATATTTTTCCAACCCATGTATTTTTTATCTCCTTGTAACTATCCATTTCTCTTGAACTAGCCTCATCCCCTAGGTTGAGCATATTCTTATAGATTCTTGTAGGAGCTTGAATATAGGATTCATGACATGTGAACTAGGAAAATACAAGTCATGCGCACATTCCATGATCAATACTGATCTTTTTTCAACCCATATATTGTTGATCTCCTTGTAACTATCCATTTATCGAAGCTACAAGGGGTGGCCATGGTTTTTGCATGGGAAACTCACGAATGATAGTGTTTGTTCTTTGAGGAACCTACAACGAGCTTCTGCTTTAATTGCAAAAAGTGTATCTAGGGAATTTTATGAGTTTTTGTGAACAAATTCTTTGGTGAAACTGCATTTCATCTTCCTCACATATGATAAAAAAAACTTGTAGAGCCCATGGTGTAAAATAAAAGCATTCACCCTATTCACTAAATACTTTGGTTCAAATTCGAATGAGGAGAGGGAACTTGGAGGAAAAGGGAGTTCTTGAAGAAAAAAAAAGAGTTTTTATTAGGAAAACTCAACCCAACTCACATATTATCCATGGATATACAAATGAAGCAATATTGTGTAGTATTAATCTCCAAGAATGAGTACATAAATATCCTCATAAACCTATGAACATTTTCATCTTATTAGGTTGTACAATAATCTAGGAACTACCATCCAATAAGATACACAATACTGGGAATTGATTTTAGAAGTAGATGGTGACTTGATATCATGCTACACATACTAAAGAGGACAAATAGGGGGAGAATTATGTATGTAATAAATAGAAGAGAAGGGGGTGTCTTATTGTGTTTTATGGGGTAGTAGAGTAAGTGCCAAAATCTCTAAGTATAGATACGAGACTGAGTAAAGAAGACAATGGTGGTTTTCTTGGTTTGTTTTGGAAGCCTTTGGTAAAGATAAGGGTGACTTGGGTTCTTGAAAAAATATTCTTCAACCTGGTGGTTTTATAGGACATCGTGGAGGTGGCACCCACAGAGGATTTCCTATGCTTGGGAGGAAAATTATGCAGAACTAGTGAGTTGCCTTAGAACTTTGTCCATGAAAAGGATTAATTTATCGTCTTGTCTTATCTTATGAAATTATTCTTTAATGATGATTAATAAAATTCCATGATTTATTATGACACTACTAAGAAAACCATGTAGGATTGATGAGTAAAAGAACTTCTCTTTGTAATATGTTAACATGTAATATGTTTGTAACTACACAAGAAAAACCTATATATGCTAATTGTTTGGAAAAACAATTGTACTAAGTTTGAAGATTCCATATTGTAATTTGATTGAAAAATTATATAGGAATCCTTTGTATTTATTATTGATTATTGTATATTGTCTTGGTGGGCAATAGGGTGGAACACGACATGAAAAAAATATATAGTACTATAGATAATCAAAGAGGAACACAAAATTTTGAAGATAAAGGGTGGTGTCTAAATACACCAATGCAATACTTAAGCAAGGTGCACTTTTTTCAGAATGTCACAGTGCATATTTTATCTTTATCGCTTGATCTCCACGATGAAAATGACCGAAGGGGTATTCTTTTTATAGCTCCAAGATATAACTGATTTCCATACAATCAAGAATATTTTGTCCACATATAACCGTCGACTGTTAGAGTTGAAAATGTCAAATCTGCTTTGTCGAGTCGGCTTGTCAAGGCTGATCAGCCTAAATGCCTATGTGTCTAAGTCATAGTCTATTTCTAGGCTGGTCAATCCACTGACCGACTATGTTCGACTGTTGGTCAATTATCTGAATGGAATACTTGTTGACTACTTGACT
>ML777474.1:172188-196089 GCA_009831015.1 Picea engelmannii
CCCAATCATCACAAAACGTTGGAGAATCGGGAAGTGAAATTATGTCATTATGACACGCCCCCATAATTGTAGCTTCCTGAGCCCAACCATCGTGCAATTCTTGATAAATCTATATTCAACTAAAGGTTTGGTGAAGATATAAGTAACCTAATATTCTATTCTGAAATATTCAACATCTTCTATTAGATTGATTACAGAAGGAATTGTAAAAAGGAACAAAAGGAATTGTAACACTAAAAAGGAATTGTAATCAATCTATAGTAACCATGCCACTATTTAACCAATGTTCAATTTAAGTATTGAATTAGATAACACAATTGATGATAATTTGAATGATATAGTCATTTCTATTCTAATACTTTTGCGACCATTGTTTTGTTCGCCCCCCTAGCTTTGTTGAAATAATCATAATACGATTCTTATGATGAGCTACATAGGTTTTTATAAGAATTATGCTTCTTTGCAATATTGTGTTTTATATATTATTGAGATTGGATAATTATATTATTTTCCATCTATCTTGATGCTTTATGGGTTAAAAAAATTGCAGTCAACTTGCAGAGCCATTTTAGTAGCTAATCCCAATTTGGAAATTTGGGTCCAAAAAACTTTCTGAAATATTCGAGAGCCATTTTTATGCATCAAACAACACATTTTTATTGTCCAAACCTTACTATGGATCAAGCAGATATATTATATACACCAATACCTTCAAACGGTGCAGGAATCCTCTCAATCGTAGTTCATATGCAAAAGTTATGTCTCTTGCAAGTTGACCTATCATATTCATCACCATGGTGAGAGTGGATTCCGTGCAGTGGATTTTATAGAACATTATAGAATGTATAAAATTAATCACTAATTGAGTGTTGAGGAATTCAATACCATAACTCTAGATGGATATTGAGCTATGTTAAATACTAGACCACTAGGAGGAGATGGGCTTCCATTCTTTTGCATTGTATATTGTTCCATAGCTAAGAATAATAGTTGAGAGTGGTATTTTTTGAGCATAACAAAGGATGAGATATTTTTTAGTATCCATACAAGCCATAGTGTAAAAGGAAACTCCACGGAGATTTCCTCTTCCTTTTTACGTGTGTTTGAAAAAAAAATATAAGAACAACCTCAACTTCTAGCTTGGTTTTCTCCTGTATTGGGTTTCCCAGATTTTGTCTTGTTTCTATTTGTGGATGGTTTGTGTATTTAATTATGTTAACTATTTTTCATATTTTAAATAATTCATATATTTGAAGAAGAAAACCAATAATCAAAGGTTCTTAGATGTAAAGGAAATTAACCTTCATAGTAAATATTTTAGTGTTTTACTATATCTATTGTGATGAACTATCTAGCTGAATATTCACAGAAATTTACAGATCATATTGGTATCTGAGTGGGTTTATTTTGTGTATTTGTGGTAAGTTGCAGGATCCGGGAATTTCTTTAAGAATACATTCGCAGAACCCTATCCATGGTCGATGATTCTATTCATAACAGCCCTCTATATCTGGAAGATGATAGATTTGCAAG
The DNA here is from genome assembly GCA_009831015.1 of Picea engelmannii. Classification (NCBI taxonomy): domain Eukaryota; kingdom Viridiplantae; phylum Streptophyta; class Pinopsida; order Pinales; family Pinaceae; genus Picea; species Picea engelmannii. The sequence goes on from ML777474.1 coordinate 173,722, forward strand.
GCTAGAAGAGAAAGTTGATGACATATCTTGCAACATGTACCTCCTCATGGTGGCTCTAGCAAGCAAGCTTGAACTGTTCAAAGAAGTTTGAGGATGGAACCCATATTAGATCAGATAGGAAATCAAGACATAATGAAGACCTAGAAAAGGAGTTTTTAAAAGAACTTGAGAAAGAGAAGATGATTTCCAGTGCCATAAAACCTTCATATTACTTATTTTTAACATACCCAACCACCCAACTGGGCCATGCTACCTAAAAAATCTCTCAATAAATCTTTGATGCCACTTTATAATGTACCTATATCAACAAACCCAAAAATGATTTGGTCTATGCTCTAATCTAAAATGTACCCACTTCCTAGGTACCTCTAAATTCTCCCTCTTGGGATGATTTCAAATGTATGATGCCAATTAATTAGTAATGAAGCATGAAAGAAATACAATAAGAGAACTTGAATTAATCAATATTCATGCTACACTATAAAACAAATGAACAATATGAAATGCACAATAATAACCAGCAAGAAGACACATTATCGATACATATTTCAGAGTTAATAATTAATACACAACAAAAATAAATATACAACTAGAGATAAAAATGACAGAGAGAAATTATCTTTATCAAAACCAACCACCAACTACCTGTATACTAAGGAAGTTCCAGCCAATCTTAGACATTGTTTTCCGAGGTATAAAAAATAGTTCACCCCTAAGCGAGGGCTATGAATCTACAAGGATGGGTTTCAATTTGACACTCAGATTCCCAAACCAGTCATCAATTAATCTCTCAAAGTTTTTTCAAACACACAACAGATATAGTTACCAAATTTCTTCCCCTTCAACTTGCACCACCCAAATAGAATGAACCCCCTTCATTTCTATGCAGTCCCTTAGGTTTTCCACCTCTTTGTTTGTCTCTAGTGCTTCTAGTCAAGAAATCTCAATGCTGAAAAATCTCAGGATTCTCAGTTGTAGACAGTTATCTCTCAACTACCATTATTCTCATACCCACCAACATCTATTCCATTATTGAACGATTAGTAATTAACTACATTGAACCAACCATGGCTACTTTTCTTCAGTAATGTGTTTTCCTTTCCCCATATATAACCAAGAATGAGTAGAAGAGTCAATTAGAGAGGAACAACTCCAAAAATGAATTTGGAGTAAGAATGAATATCCAACCCCCAATACAATCAATAACATGGATTAAATATCAAAAGAATAATGTCAAATTCCCCCAAGAAGCTCATGTACCGCCCTCTCTCTCCAAAATTCCAAGGTGGGTAAAATAAAAATAATTTAAAAATGTAAAGGCTTAGCCTTTCAAATTTCCCCCTCTCTCGTGGAATCATAGCGCCCTATAACTCTTGTAATTTTTCATCTAACATCCAATGATGTGTTTTATTATTATTAATGATCAATGTATTTCATTTCCTAGGAACTCAACATTTCATCAAATAAAAAAAGTACATTAATAATATGGGGACTCTAAATCGAGATATTACACTATTCAATAGGGAAGAGAAAGTGGACATAAATCCATACCAAGGTGATATTAATGCATTAAAATTGAATCATCAATTTTAGTAGATAGAATTTTATTTTAGTTTTCACCATATAGATGAATAAAAAAAGATATCATTTGTCATACTGAAGTTAGAGGGCCATGAATTAACCTGGTGGGAAAGCTATATGAAAAGTATTACAGTGGAGGGTGATCCTCCAGTAACTAAGTGGGAGGATTTTAAAACCCTGATTAATTCCTACTTTTATTCTATTGGGTATGTACATGATCAATGGATACGATGGCAGAGCTTCAGGAAGAAGCAAGGGAAGAGTGTATATGATTACACCATCGAGTTCAAAAAGATGGCCATCATGCCTGGTATCTCTCCCAAAAACTCACATGTGCTCCTCAAGTATTTGGGGGGTCTACATAGCCATATGAAAAATAAAGTGATGTTTTTCAATCCAAGGACAATGGATGTGGCATGTGTATAGGAACAATATATAGAAAACACAAGCCCCAATAAAGGGTATCCAAGTGGTTCCAAGCAAAAGGAGCATTAAGAAGATTCTAAGGAGGGAATGCAGAAGTGGAAAGGGGGAAAGGATAAGAAGACAACATCCACTGCACATTAGTGCAAGGATCCTAGCAACAATAACCATTGAAATATTGATTTTCACACCAAGGAAAAGTGTTATAAACTACATACATAGTTGAACCTAAAGACCACCAAGAAGGAAGAAAAGAAAAAGAATCTTCTATCCACGGATTTGAGTGATCAAGTTGAAAGAAACTTCGATGTGGATGAGAATATTTTCTACACATCAATGCAAAAGGAGGTGAACTTAAGTAGTCTTCATCACTAGGAAGAGAAGGACATTACCAAGCTCTTCCACATAAAGATTCTTGTCAAGAATACCAAGATAGATGCTTTGTTTGACTCTAGTTCACATGCTAATCTCATAGCAGCATATTTGGTAAAAAATATTTTATTTTAGGTTCATGATCATTGTAGCCTCTATCCATTGGGTTGGGTAAACAAGGATGCATAGATCAAGGTAATAAAACAATGCAAGATTAAATTTGATGTAAGCGTTGATTTTATTGTTGAAGTGGAATTGGATGTAGTACCCCTTGACCTATGTGGAGTAGTGTTTAGAAGCCCCTACATGTATATGAGGGATGCAATATTCATGCACATATCTAACTAGTATTGAAAATCAAGGATGGGAATTCCTACATCATCAATGCACATAAAGGAAAGTTAAATATCTCAAAACCAATAAATTTATTAGTTCCAGTAAGAAATATGTTTTAGTTTTATTAAGAGAAAATAATACATAGGATAACTTGGTAAGAATAGGAATCCCTGGAGGGGTTTACTGAAGAGAAGAAAAATTAGTTTGAGGAATTGATATAGGCATACATACGAGTGTTCCAAGATCCTATAGGGATACCACCCAAGAGGGAAGTGGAGCATGAAATACAGTTTATTTCATACTCCCCATTGTGGAATATAGGGATGTATAGACAATTAGTTATGGAAGAAAATGAAGTGAAGAAGAAATTTTAGTAGTAGTTGGAGAAGGGTGTGATTCGACCAAACACCTCACATTGTTGGTCACCTATCATAATTTTACTAAATAAGGATGGGACTTGGTGAATGTGTATCAAATACAAAGCATTGAACAATATTACACTAAAAAATTGGTACCCTCTTCCCAGGATCGATGACCTGTTAGATTAGTTGCATCATGCAAAATATTTCACTAAGTTGGATATCAAATCAGGATACCACCAGGTATGCATCAAGGAATAAGAAACCTGGAAGACTACCTTCAAGAGAAGGAAATGTTTGTATAAATGGTTGGTCATACCATTTGGTTTATGTAATGCACCAGATACATTTATGAGATTAATTAATGATGTATTATACCGATATCTAGATTCATTTGTTATAATTTATTTGGATGATATATTGGTTTATATTTCTACCTGGGAATACCACACCACAGATTGCGTGCAAGTGTTAGAGAATATAAAGAAGCACTTACTGTTGTATAACCTTGAGAAATGTGATTTTTCTCAATATTATTTACTATTTTTGGGATATGCGATCAATGAAGGGGAGCTCAAGATATATCTCACAAAGATGAAGTGCATCATGAAATATCGAATTCCTACAAATGCCATTGAATTTAAGAGTGTTTTTTGGGAAACAAAGTACTCACAAAAATTCATATCTTCATTTTCAGTAGTAGCTGAACCAATCCATGTCATAACAGTGAGTGGCAGGAGTTTCCAGTGTGGGAAGAATCAATACAAGGCTTTTGATGAGATAAAAAGAAATATCAACAAGCACCAATTCTCACATTACCAAACTTGAAAAATCCTTTCGAAGTGGAGACAAAATCAAGTGGGTGTGCCATAGGAGCAGTTTTAATGCAAGGAGAAAGGTTTGTAAGCTATCGTTATGAAATATTTCACGGGGGAGTTCTAAACTATGCTACCTATAACAAGGAACTCTATGCCCTAGTTCAAGCTTCCAAGAAGTGGACACATTATTTAATGAGAAAGGATACCATCATCCACATAGATTACCAACCACTATAATATTTGTAGGCCCAAAGTAAGCTACAACAAACTAGACATTACAAGTGGATGCAATTTTTACAACAATTTCATCTAGTTATCAAGTATAAGAAGGGTAGCACAAATAAGTTGGAAGACATGCTTTCAATGCCACCCACATCCAAGATTACAAATTTGAGAACTGTAATGCACCTAGATCCTTTTACCCATTATGCATACAAAGAGGCATACACAAAAGACGATAAGTTCAAGGAGGTGTTTCAGCAGCTAAAGGTCAAACTCATATAAAAGAAGGTGATGGAAAGGTTGACTATCATTTCCAAAATGCGTTACCCTACAAGCTCAACAAACTTTGTGTCCCTAAGGATGAATGAATTCATCTTATGAGAGAGGCTCACACCTCCAAGTTTGCAGAACATTCTAGTGTTGGGAAGATAGTTTCCAACTTACAGAGATATGTATACTGGCCCATAATGCAAGAAGATGTAGCACAATATATTAGTGAGATGTCCCAAAAGATATCTCCACATCAAAGCGTGAGTATCGCTAAACATATGCATATAAAACACAAAGAATGAAAAAACAATAACAAAAATAGTCATTACTGTAATCGCAAGAAAAAATTTAATGCCCCACATCACCATTTTAAACCAGAGTAATGAGCTACTAAGAATGGAACATTAACCATAATTTCCATAAGAAAATTCTACTTGCAAGAAAACTTGATCAACACCAATAAACATTAATAATTTAATCGTTTTATACTATTGAATTAAATAACATATAAAATATTTTATTCGTAAAGTAATTATTTAACTAGATTAAAAGTATAACCAATTGGTTTATCATCTTGTTTCCCAAATAAGACTAAGCCTCTCCCCAATAAGGATTACTAATATTCCTCTAATTTAATAACTAAAATCCATTCATAAAAAGAGTCTTGCACGTCAATTATATTATGACTAGCCTCAATTTAAAGTTATGAAAATTCCTTGATAGAAAACAAGAAAGATAATGTATTTTATATTGAGCCCTTTAATTGGTTATTAATGGTTCTCAATAACTAGAATTGAATTACTATTGTCTAAAAGTGACATCACTGAAATTTAATAGTGAATTTTGCCACCATGAAGCCTTGTGTAAAAGTTGTCTTTATAGAGACAAAGATATCTTAAATAAAGATTTTTTTCATTTTAAGTTCTTAAATAAAAATTAGAGCTTATTTTTTAAACTTAGATTAAATAACGTTGAGTTATAATTTCTTTTAATTTAAAATATATCTCTTAACTACTTACCAATATTATGGTCATTATGCACTATTTGATAAATCATAGTTGATAATATTTTACCCCTTATATACAAGTGTTAGAATAATGAAGAAACATGTAGAATCTATTAAAAATAAAATATTGTTTAGAGTTTGTTTTATTGTTACACAGATAGAGGTAGGTGGTTTGAGATTCAGTTAGATAAGAGTAAGATCTAATCTACTCATAAACTATAAATGTAATTGATTTCTTTTCTTAATGCAAGTTTCTTGAGAGTAACATCTAATCTACTCATAAACTATAAATGTAATTGATTTCTTTTCTTAATGCAAGTTTCTTGATCTCTGTTTCACTGGTGTGCGATTTTCATTTACTTTTATCTTGGTATCAGAGTCACTTGAGTCTTGATCATAATTCTTCATACTTTCTTCTTCTTGAAGGAGGATAATAACCAATTCATCAAAGGTAGGGGGGATTGATCTAGATGAGAGTGCTGAAATGAAGACTTTATAATCTTGCAATAAACCCTTCAAATCAATTGTTACTAAATTATTACTGGAAACCTTTTCACCAATGTCACCCAACTTATCACTTAAATCTTTAATTCTGGATACAAAATTACTTATGTTTTCATTGGCTTCCATTTTGATAGATAGTAGCTTAGTTTTAAAAAATAAGATCTGGTTTGTATTAGAGGTTTCATACAAACCTTTGAGAACGTCCCACGTCTCTTTGGAAGTTTTACAATCTCTTATATGAGGAATGATGTTGTCCTTTAAGAACATCAAAAACACTTTCGCTTTCATCTCTCACCTATCCAAATCTAGAATCGAGGCAACAGTAGTGGTGTTGGGCTCATCACCTTTGACAATCATCTATAGGCTATATGCCTTGAAAATGGTGGTCAACTTAAACTTTGAGTTTACATAATTCTCGCCATCAAGTTTAGTGAATGAATGAATATAAATCTATGTCAACTCCCTTAGAACAGATTGCAAAGTTGTACAATGAAGATGGATCTAAAGAGGCAGACGATAGGTCTGAACTACCTCACCACTACAAGGCCAGACATTGCATACTCAGTTAGCATCCTTAATCAATTCATGGCTAAGCCTTAAGAGAGTCACTGGAAAGCTACAAAGAAAGTACTCTGATACTTGAAAGGAACAACAAAGTTTGGTATTATGTATACTGATGAATTTGATATTGATCTAATATGTTTTTCTAATTCAGATTGGGCAACTAATGATATAAGATCTACCTCAGGCTATGCATTTCATATAGGATTGGGGGTTGTATTGTGGAGTAGCAAGAAACAACTTATTGTTTCTTTGTCGTCAATAGAATCTGAGTATAAAGCCTTGACCAGTGTGTGAAGTTGTTTGGTTGCGGAGAATTCTTGCAGATGTCGAAGAGGAGCAAAATGGTCCAACATGCATCAAGTGTGACAATCAAAGTGCTATCAAATTGTCTCACAATCTAATATATCATGCAAGATAAAAACACATCTAGCTACAACATCACTTTGTGAGAGAGAAGATTGAATCAAACATAATTGATTTGATGTTTTTTAATACCAATGATAATGTGGCTGATATATTTACCAAACCTCTTGGTAAACTCAAGTTTGAAATTTTTAGAAACAAGTTAGGTGTCCTAGAAAATATATTTCTCCATTAAAGAAGATGTTATAATAATGAAGAAACATCTAAAATATATTAAAAATAGAATATTGTTTAGAGTTTGTTTCATTGATACTCATATTGAGGTTGAAGGTGGTTTGAGATCCACTTAAATAGGAGTAAGATCTAATCTACTCCACAAAAAAAAAAAAAAATGTAATTGATTTCTCTCCTAATGCAAGTTAGCTCCTCAGTGATGTGTGGTTTTCATTTAGTTTTATTTACAAGTTTACGCATCTATAATCTCAGCAGTAATTTATGATATGAAATTTTACTTAAGATACCTCTCTAACTACAAGTAAGGTTAGGACTCGCTCAAATAAAACACAAGGTTTTATCTTATCTTTAAATAATATCTAAATTCATAAGTGAAGAGCAAGGTTTAACGATTAAATAATTTATTGACGCAATTCATAAAATTTATCTCTCAACCAACAAATTGATATCAACAAGCATAAGATAAAATGCGTACTATAGTGATTAACAAGGCGAAAAGGTACAACCAAGGATTCAGATATAATTGTCATTATATTATTCCTCCATATCAACGATAATAACTGAAGCTTACACTTGAAGATCTGACTTTGACATTAAGTACTTCGACTTATACAATTCTCTTGAAGCTATCAGTTACGAATTCTAACTATACGTTCACAAAGTTTCAAATGTTAAGGTCGGTTCGCAGACAACATTTAATAGCCCGAACAATAGTTAAATACCAAGGACGATTGCAACACTTACGGCATGCAGAGATTACATTAGACAAATTCCTAGGTACAAAATCTCGTGAATGAAGGGAAGTTATACGTAATTTTGAATTAAGTCATTAAAGAACATCGTGCCACTTTTACTACGAGAGTGGAGATACGAATAATTCATTGAACGACTGAAATTAAGAATGATGAAGGTTATTGGTTCTGCACCAGTTCCAATATAACCTCTGGTCCTATGTTTGATGGCTCGGAATGACTGAAAACGGGATTAAGGACCACAAACGTAGAGAATAGTTGTAAAATGTAATTAAAAAGCATACTAATAGTTCGCAAGCCAAGAAGATGAGTCAAACATATAATAAAACAACCTTCCAATAGTCAAGTCTGAGAGAACGAGAAGGGATCTCTACCCTGGATGAAATTTTATAACTTTGCGATCATTACTCCAATTGGTAAGGGAAATATAGAACACTATTAAGGAACAGAACTAACTAAGTAATCAAGGTAGCATTCATAGAACTAACGGAGACTCTGCAATTCCTAGTTGTTATTATAATAAAACTTTTTCTTTCTTTTAACAACTGAATATATTTAAATTCATTAGGCTCTATGAAAGAGTGAACTATACATTGGATAAGCATAACTAGTAATATGCATGACCAAGAAATTTGCTTGCAAAGTCTCTTCAATCGTATAGACAGAATGGGTTCACATTACTGGGAAGTCCAATGTAATTTAATTTAAGAACCCTCCAGCAACAATACTTTCCACTGAAATAGCAATGCTCCTTTATTGGTTTAATAATTAGATATAAATATGTGCAACACGTAGAGATTGAATGCAGTGATCTTCAAATGTACGATTGATGTCCAATAGCACTTGATTTTGGAATTTATAGTGTGGAAACTAAGATCGGAGCCCGATTTAGGCTTACCTGTTGTTACAGCCTCGAGACACATAGAAGGCGAAATTTAAATACTGTCTCTACTATATTCTGATATAAAGAATTGAACTGCAATTTTTTCGAGGTATCAGTCAAGAAAAAAATGTATTTGATATTGAATACAAGAGAGGAGTATAAAAGAGGAGTTTCAGACTTCAAGATGGCTCTCAGCAAAAGAATTCAACAATTTCCACGTTTTTCACAGAAAATGGATTGTATCAGAGAGAGCAATAGTTGGAAGAAACTGTGTAATGCAAGGAAGTAATCCAATAAAGTGTTATCCAGAAAAGGGCGTAATAGATTCTTCTTCTATTTTTTTATTTAAGTTATAAAATGAGCATAATATAAAATATAATTTCAGTGATCTATCAATCCGATTATGCTGGACACAATTTTATCCATCAAATGTAAAACAATCATACATATCTTTCAAAAATAGTCATTCTTTACATATTTGAATAACTATAATTATTGAACAATTATTCGAAGTAAAATAGTAATTTGAAAATCTGAAAATATCCAAGAATTATTCCTTAGATATCCGATTCACTATAATTTTTAAACAAATATTCAAAGAAAAGTAATAACCAGCAAAGGCTTATTTTCAACTAATAAATTGTGCATGTTCTCTTTGGTTTGGCCTACTAATCCAAGACTTCACTGGTACCAAATGGGTCACACAAGAATCAGATGCATCTCTTGCACAAGTTTGTAGCCCAGCTCACACACTTAGTGAATAGAAATTTTAACAATATTTCATTCATCCAACAATAGGATCTTTTCTCTCTTCCTCACCATTCATTTTATAAGAAAAAATTGTCTTAACACTTGTCAATCCATGCACAATTAAACAATTTTTAATAATTTAATTAGAGATTATTCATCCCCAACACATGTCACACTTTCCCTAAGTTGCACATATTTAATCCTTTTTAATTTAAATAATTATTCATGTTCCCTCACATTCATCAATTAGTTCATAGATTTTCTTTTAGTTCCCCAATTCCTCTTTTATTGTGTCCAGTGATTGACTTAGGATACTAAGTCTATGTTGAGAGCCCATTATCTAATGAATATATTTTATTTTAATAAAAAATCATCATTATTTATTTCATGCACACATCGTGTACATGCCTAATTTTTTATTCTTATTCTACCCTTTACTTCTGTTTATTTAGTCTAAAATTCCCTTAACCCATTTTATAATTTTATTTAGTCAAAACTTTTAGGGTTAGACTTTTGGTTATGTTTTATGGTTTCTAATTTAAATAAATTTTTTATTCTCTTTAACAATCTAGTATTCATTTTATTTCCTAATGTATTCTAGATTTGTATTGTCTCAACATATATGTATCCGATGTTTCCTTCAAGACTCACCTTTGTGCTCCAAGGGTGCCACTCACCATTGGCTAGTTTGGAATTTGTCCAATTCTTGGAGTCAATACTCCACTTTTCTACGTTATGTGAGACTAAGGGCTTACTGAGGAACAAGGAATTTCCTTATTGCACACCCCTCTGAAATTTATTGAAGTTTTTTCAAATATTAAATTTCCTATAACGTCTTTACAAAAGAATGGAACTAAGTTCATATGGTTTGAAAAGTGCCAAGAAAGTTTTGAAAAATTAAAGTATCTCCTAATCAAAACTCCTATACTAAAAATAGCACATCGTCATAAATATTTTGTGGTATGTACATATGCATGCATTGAAGGAATCAGAGGAGTACTTATGCATAACAACCACATAATTGCTTATGAATCTAGAAATCTTAAAGAACATGAAAGACATCAAGAAACTCATGATTTAGAGTTAGAAACAATAATACATTGAATATGTGATGTCATTACCTAATAGCAAGAAAATTCCTATTGATGTGAGACAACATTTCTTTAAAATATTTATTTGATAAACAAAATATTAATGCATGCCAAGCTAGGTGGTTAGGCTTCATGAGCGAGTACGATTTCAAAATAAAACAAGGTAGCAGACGCCTTAAGCATACATGAAAACTTAATGTATACAGTTACAAGAAGTAATTATGAAACTGACCTAGATGAAAGGATTAAGATGACAACTGAAAAAAATGTAGAATACCAAAACATCAAGTGAAAAATTGTTGACAATCAAGTTGAAGCTAAAAAATCAAACCTTAGACTTACTTAAAATGGGCTATTGACCTATAAAAATAGGTTATATGTTCTTGGATCTGAAGAAATAAAATTACTAATTCTAAATAAATTACATAAAAACCCATATTCAAGACACCTCGACTGTCAAAAAATGATTACTATGCTAAGGAAATAATTTTATTTGCCTAACATGAAAGGAGAAACTTTTGAGTATCTAGCTAAATACATAGAATGTAGTCAGACTTATACAACCCTTATCTATTCCTGAATGGAAATGAAAAATTATAAATATGGATTTTATAACTAGTTTACCAAAAAACAACAAACAAAATGATTCAATAATCATTTTTATAGACAAATTGAGTAAAACAACTCACTTTATGCCAGTTATATCCACATATAAGGCCATTAACATAACATGTATTTTTATGAAAGAAATTTTTCGATTACATGGAATACCTAAAGTTGGAATCTCAGATAGAGACGTAAAATTTACAGGGAACTTTTGGAAGGCTTTGTTGAAAAGTTTAGACACACAGTTGAACTTAAGTACTTCCTACCATCCTTAGACAGATGGGAAGACTGAAAGAAATAACCAAATATTAGAGGACATGCTTAGAATGTATGCAATGGATAGACCTAGCAAATGGGAGGAATATATACATTTGGCATAATTTGCATGTAATAATAATTACCAGGCCTCAACTAAAATCAGTCCTTTTGAAATTATATATGGAATAAAATGTATCACTCCTGTTTCCTGGAGTAATCTTGTTGATAGAAAAACAATAGGACCTGAAATGTTCAAGGAAATGGAACTAACCGTGAAACAGGTACAACATAATTTGAAAATAGTTGAGGATAGACATAGGAGTTATGAAGATTCCAAAAGGACTCCAAGAGAGTTCAATGTTGGGGACCATGTGCATATAGGAGTAAAGCCTAAAATAATTTCCTTAAGGCTTGGTAGGTATAATAAATTATCTCTTAGATATTGTGTCCTATTCGAGGTACTTGCTTGAATATGATAGATAGCATATCAACTTGCACTTCTAACTACGATAAAAGTACATGATGTATTCCATGTTTCATTATTATAATGATATATACATGATCCTATTCACATTGTGAATTTGAATATGATACAAGTGGAACCCTAGGGAGAGTTCCTAGTAGAACCAGATCACATTCTAGATAGGAAGGAACTTATACTCCATAATTGAATCATCAGATAGGTAAAGGTGCGATGGAAGCACCTTAGTTCCAAAGAGGCTATGTGGGAAATGGAGGATCATATGTGAGAAGAATATCAATTTATGTTCCAGAATGATCCATGGGAATTTTAAATAAACACCGAGGATAGTGTTAAGTTCTAAGAGGGGGTGGATGTGATACCTTGAAGTTTTAAATTCCAAACAATTTGACTTATTATTATTTTGATATTCAAGTTATTTTCAAGCATTGTATGATATTTTAATATCACATTGAAAAAATCATGTAATTATTATTTTATTGTTAATAAAATAAAAAGGAAGATCATACGTTGAGTAGACTATTAAAAGAAGAAGTTACGGATCCTTAGAGGGTGACCAAGTGGCAGTAGAGGGACCAAGTCGTGGGAGTCTAGTTGAGTTTGAATCAACAAAGGAAAGACAAGTCACAAATTTCTAGGAGATTTGAAATGGACAAGTGTAGAATTGATATTGACAGGTGGTCAATGAGCAGGAGGCTCAAGCAAGTGTCTAAGGCCTAGGAAATTGATATAAATTAACACAAGAAAAGAATGGGATGCCATTCGAAAAAGGAGTTGTAATCTCTGAAATTTGCATGATACCAAGAAATCCCACAAAACTTGTCTCCCAAATTCTGGAGAGAAGCCATGAAGGCCGCAACCTCTCTGGATCTGGAAACTCAACTCAGGGGTGGCATAGTGGAAGTAGGTTGCTTCTCTAGTCTATGGCAAGGAGGAACCATTTACTCCATGTGTGATTTTCCCAATTATTCTACAAGTTACAGGTTTTTATTTTATTAGTTGGTATAATTACAATTGTTGTAACTGGTAGACTAGATGAGTAAAATAAGAATTGTTATTCTGTTGAAATTTTTGGTTGTATATACATTATTGGTATACTTAGATTCCATTGTTATACATTGATTAATATTATGAGAATGTACATAGAAGTTCGAGATATTACAAATTGAAATTAAATGACAAATGAGATATTCTCATAACTTTACCAAGAATACTTGAAAATCCAAATAAAGTGATAACGGAATACAACTAAAGGAACATAGGAATTAAATTGTCTTAGTTGAACAAATCCTTTACATTCAAATTGATAATAGTATAGGGTACAAGTCAACTTAGTTAAAGTCTCATACATAGTAGATATGTTATATGAATAGAGTTAAAAAGGAATAAAATTATGTACAGTCTCTTTCACATACAAATTTATGAAAAAGATCTTTAACTAGATCTAATAGAATAACCCTGCAAGAAATAGAAACGGGTATTCATTAGCAAGTAAGAAAGGGTAAAAATTTAAGTGTTAGCCTAGGTATATATAACCTTGCAAGAAATAGAAACGGGTATTCATTACCAAGTAAGAAAGGGTAAAAATTTACCTATTAACCTAGGTAATAACAAAAGGAGAAAAATTTAATAATTACCATAGAAAAAAGAGAAAGATATGAGATCCTTTACATGCCTCGAGATTATATTGTCAATGGTATAGCTCTGTAATCATGAAAGATAAGTAAGATTAAAACAAACATGTAGATTTAAATAAAAGAAAAATTATATATATATATATATATATATATATATATATATATATATATAATTACAAAAAGAGAATTAAAGTTTATATCCTTGCGAAAACCTCTGTTCATTCTCATCATCAACCAAATCCTCAATGCGATATCCTGTCCAAGATTGATGGGTACCCTTGTAATTAAACAAGGCCCATTAGTAATATAGATATATAGACTTTAAAACCAAATGTAATAATCTAAGTTTAGGACACCAACGATATATATAGATATATATGATGAAGGAAAATGAACAATAACTAGAAACCACACTCATAGGCACGATATAGCTTGTGAACTAAAATTATTGCAACAAATCTATGGAGAGGTTAAGAATCTAAATAGAGTAATAGAGCTTTCAAACTTTATCAATTGCAAACAACGACAAAATGTAGAAGTCTACGAGACCATAAAAGCCATAATTCCTTGTGAAATTAAAACAAAGGTTTAATCCTAGAAATGATATAATGTTTCATTTTGTTAATAACTACAAGTGGGTCTCATGGCCTTCCATTCAAATAAATTAGAGAACAATTAATCCACACAAGGCAACTGTAAATAAGAGCTTACATGGCACAACTATACGAATTCATAAGCTAAAAACCAGAAATCAAATGGGTTTGATAGTAACTCCATTAGGAGAAAGTAAATGACTAAAACCTAGAGTCCAAATTGGGTATGACAGTAACAATATCAAGCCAAAAACTTAGAAACCAGAATAGGTTTGACAGTATAACATTACAAAGAAATTTATGGAGTAAAAACTCAGAAACCAAATGGTTTGAGAGTAAGTATATTATAAGCTAGAAACATAGAAGTAGATATGGGATTGAGAGTGATAATTTAGGTGAAAAACAAGAGACAAATTCAAAATATATTAAGATTCTAGGAAAAAAACATATGAAAAACTATAACAAAATTACATGTAAACTTGCATCATCAATGGAGTTCAAAATTAATCTTGCAACATCAAAGGAGTTCAAAACTAATGCATTCAATGTCTCTATAGGAAGCCACAATAGAAAAAAAAAAACTAGTAAGGTCTAAGAAAACTCGACAAAAAACCAAATGATTATCGTCAAAACCAAAAGAACTGCAAAGGAAACTCAACAAGACAAATGACTGAAAAGCTAGGCCTTGGTCGGAATTATCAGGAAAGATTAACCCTAGGTAATTAAGTAACACCTGTGTACACATAACAATGCCACATAGATGGGGGAAGGGCTCTAGGAAGTTATGTCATGATAGCTTCGACCACTGTTGCACAAACCCATAAATGTGCCATGGGAAAAATCTATTATGGAATAGTTGGTATCCAATGCTATGTGTTAAGTGACTTAATAACTTGTGTGGTGATGTGTTGGATAAAAATAAAAAAATATGAAATATTTACGCTATGCCAAATTTTTTAGTATCCAATGTTAATGTGTTGGGTGATTTAATAATTTGTGCGGTGATGTGTTGGTGAATTAATGGATTAGTGAGTTATGTATTAGTAGAAATTTGGATCCAAAGTTCCACGATGTGAACGTCTTAGTTAAAAAGCCGGTTTAACAATGGATGATGATGACGATAACGATAGAAGAATTTAAAAAGTGCGTCAATTCAGAAACAATACTCACCCTATTCTGTTTCAGATATTCTATCACCTGGACCTTCGTCTTGAGCTCTACTTACCTACACCCACGCTTTGAATAATTACGCGTATCGATTTATTAATTATTAATTATGTCTGTGACACTGAAGATATCAAATCACCGTCATCTGAACTACCCTCGACCTCTTCCTCTGGGTTGACCAACGATTCTGGAAATTGTTGGGTCTCGACTTCCGCGGGTTCTACACATTATCCTTTGTGAGGGTGTACAAATTGGATTCAAAGTTACAAGGCATGAACAACTTCAAGGTTAAATAAGTTTAGCAATGGATGAGGATGGAAGACTTTAAAAAGCGCGTTTATTCCGAAACGAAACAATGCTCTCAACCTGCACCTGTGTCTGTTTCATATATTCCGTCACCTGCGCCTGCTTCTTCAGCTCTCCTTCCCTGCGCCCAGGGTTGGAATTTGATGCGCAAAATGCCCGTCAGAGGCCATTTTTCCTGTTATTTACGGCCAAACTTTTTAAGTTACCTTCTCTTAGAATGGGCAACCAAGTCCAGCAAACGTATTTATGATGGGCCATGAATTTTTGAAAACGTCATTACAGTCTTGTCCAGATATGTGTGGGAGGTCAAGAATCTGCATACCATCCAAGATCCTTCCATATCTGGATAGATAATGCAATTAATTGTGCAGTTGTGATTGTGATGGGAGATGTGAGTTTTTAACAAGCTAATATTATTTAAGTTGTTGAATGCGTAAAGCAGATTGTTCAGTTTCGTGTCATTTGCTTGTTGGAAATTTTGAAAGTAAATGGCAAACAATGAAACTGTTAAGCTCGCTAAGGCTAAATGGGCACTTCGTTCCTTGCAAATTGGATAGGGTGAGAAGTTAATATAGATTAAACATAAACGAGTTTATGTTTTTATATTATAGTTGATCTTTGTGGATCACATGTTATAATAAGATTATTTTTATTATATTTCTTATTATAATTGATCTTTGTAAGTTAGCCGTCTTAGTATAAATATGAAAAGAGAGCACTTAATGTAATAGTTTTGATGGGATATGGCACTACAAATAGAGTTTTAATGTGCTTAATCATTCATTGCCCTTAACGAGAAAATCATGATTTATTATGTAATGCGTTTTACATTTATAAATCAGAAATGCATTTTATGTAATGCATGATGTTAACAAGCTATTAACATCATGGCAGGCGGCACTAACTCCGAGTTAGAGGATAACTATATATATGTTTAAAAGTTTGGTGATCTGTGTTGGATTTCCTCTCCATTTGACAAGTAACAAGTGGGGAGATGTAATTATTGAAACCTCATTATTGAAATTTTATGAGAGTATGTTTTGAAATTAGTCTTGACTTGACATTATCAAGGATCATGATGAATGAAAAGGCCTTTTAGGGAAGGAAGTGTGCCTGAGCTACCCACAACCCTTTACTCTAACAAGTGGAGTCCAATATGTATCCATACTACTGTATTCACTACTGTCTGCTATTCGCTAGTTGGGATAATGTTATGTCATTAGCGAGTTGGGATTAATGGGACTTGAGATAACTTGTGGCTCGTGACAGCTGGGAGATGACGTGAGTTGCGGAAGAGTGGCTGAAAGTAGGGTTAATATTCGGGAGGTGTCAAAACCAGGTTTCATCTAGGTTTTTTTCTATTAGTCATTCTTTTTGTATTTGGTTTTATAGTGAATAGAAGAAAAAATGAAAATTGGATTTCAAGATTATATAAAAATTTAAGTTTTTATTCTATTCATTGGTATTTTAATGGAGTAGGTATGTACTTTTATTTTATTTTGAAAATGAATACCTAATTGTTATAATTTTCAAATTTAGTTGTATTGATTGGTATTGGATGTTATCTGATTGATTTGAAATAATCCTTTTTTTCAATCCACTTGTTTGTATGGTTTGTGAATAAATATTTAATTGATGTAATCTTTTGTTTTCATTTTATTGATTGGTATTTAATATGTTTAACTTTGAAATGTTTTATTGGTGTGGTTATTTGTTTTTCTTTTAAAAAGTAAATGAATTTCAAAATCAACATTTTTAACTTCACATCATTATTGAATGAAGAGTAGATTTTTAATCAAAACTATTATTAAAAGTTTAATTTATCATCAAAAATTAAATAATGTAGAGAAAATTTTTGTACAGAATGTTTTTTTGTGAAGGGCAATTTTGTGAAGGGCAATATAAAATCCCAAAACTTAAAAAAAAATAAAAATTTGACGAATAAATATGAATCCAAATTCCAACCCTGCATACGCCCACGCTTTGAATGATCTCGCATATCGATTTATTAATTATTAATCATGGCTGTGCCATTACTTCACACTCAATATATTAAATCATCGTTAGCTGAACTGTGCTTGATCTCTTCCTCTCGGTTGAAATTATGGTAACTGTAATCCAACGGACTTTCGCGGTTTCTATGCAATATCCTTTGCTTAATATCCAAGTAATCCAACGCCCTCTATATAATCAGCGCCTATGTCCTTTCCCCCTCTCATCTCATCTCATTTGCAAAGCGTTAAACTATTGCGAGGGTGTAGAAATCATTGTGTGCATTTGTTGTTCCCTTAAATAGAATTCATGAGAGAAGAGACATGAAATACACACATATAAAATAGTTTGTATATTGCATACAATGAATAGAGATACATCACACTTAAATAAGTGTTGTGAGATCCAACTTATTCCACTTTTGGAGGGAGAGGTTGAGAGAATCTCTCAACATCCTCCAACTAAGCAAATCCAATCCATGAACTCTAGTAGTGGCATTAATTAGGCATTATCTCTAACACCCCCCGTTAATGCCTACATTACAAAAACTTCACAAATTACATAAAAAAAAAAAGTTACAACACTTTAAATTTCATATTCCTGGCCTTCATCAGCTCCTACACCCACTCTTATGCCTCCAGACTGTTCTCTTTCTCTTTCTCTTCTTCAATCTTACCTTTCAACTCATTTAAAGCATAAACGCTTCAGACCATCATTCATGAACTTGCACAATAGATAATATTGAACCATGAGAAAAACTGTTAAGTAATGAATCATCCTATGGACATACCTCCATCTGTCAGATATTTCTCTTTCGACAGTCAGTTTGTGGAAAGGAAGTCTAGGTACAAAATGTCTTCAAAAATCAATTATACAAGGTGACTTCGAATAATAATAGTTTGTCTTGAAACTAGGGCTGCCAGCTTATATCAAGATTCAAGAGTTCCTATTTTACATAAGTACTTACATTAAAAAACTTTAAACATTAACACACAAAAATTTAAGCACACCACCCCTTTCCTTTTTCTAGAACAGTTTGAGAGATGACTCTCGCAATTCTTCACTCTCTGATTCCAATAAGTCATCCAAGTTGGCAATGTTTGTCGTTTCTTTGCCATTAAGAAGATCCCTAGCACGATTTCTACAATTCCATGCTATATGTCCAATCTTGTGATAGTAGAAACATTTTGTTGAACCCTTGGTTCTTCTCATCTTCCCTTTTGAAAATAGTGCAATTTCATGTTGACCACCTACATGTGACTCTTCAAAATATGTCCCATTTTCTTCAGATAATAATGATGCTACCATTCCTTCGAATGATTGTGAGGGTAATTGACATAATGTGAATACAACATTGCTATATTTAGAAGATAGGCTATTCAATATAATTGTTTTAGCATCTTCTGGATCTACCTTGGTAGCTGTTTAGTTAATTGCTTAAAGAGAGACATTAACTCATTTATATGAGTAGAAAGACGGGTCTCATCATGTATTTTGAGGCTAAAAAGTTGTAGCTTTAAAGAAAACTTTGCATTAAGTGTCTTTTCCCCAAATAATTTACTTAATTGCTCCCAAATTAATTTAGATGATTTTTCCAAATCAATCAAATGCAATTGAGTGTGTGAAAGAGCCAAACCAATAATAGCTTTATCATTTTCTTCCTTCTTTTCCCATTCAACTAGAAGTCTAGGATCACTAGGAGCTTTTTCAGTGCCTTTTACTATGCTCCACACACCTCTATTCATTAGATGGATTTGAAATTTAACTTTCCATGTATGGAAATTGAAACCATTAAACTTATCCCTAGGTATAGAATCCATTTTACCTCACAAAAAATTGCCTTGCAGCAATCTCGTTTCCACGGATGCAGATGTCTTTAGCTCTACTCAAACTTCTTGACGGTTGTTCCTACGTTCTTCAACACCATGGGATCTTCTTTCACGAATTATGCAACAACTCTCTCTGACGTCTTAGCATAAAAAAAATACTTCAGAATCACGACTCCAATCTATAAATGCTCATTTCAAGTAGCGATGGCATCTCCAAGTGGCACATCAATCACAGAAATACAACAATTAATTCAACATCACAGAAATGCAACAATTCTGCAAACAATGGTTCAATTCCCTCCTCGATAGCGCAACAATCCAAATAGCAAATGATTTCTGCTGAAATATCTCAATCTAGGCAGATATTTCACTTCTTGCAGGAATGAATCTCGTGGAACAGCAAGCAGCATCGTCCAGTCTTCATTGGTGACCCCTCTGATAAATTGTGAAGAAAAGAGAAATGAAGAGAGAAAAGAATAGAACAATATATTGAAATGTATGAAGAAGTACAAAACAAGTTGAAGTACAAGTTGAAGTACAATGTAATGGGAGATGGTTGAGCTAAATAGGCTCAAGCAAGACAAAAATAGAAAGTACAACTGTCCAGTACAACTGGCAGTGTACAGTCAGACTGTTGAGGGTTCAATATATTTAACACTCCCTCTTAGACTCAACCGTTACAATCATCAACACTGACTATGCCTAAGTGCTGTCTCTGAAAATCAAAAACTGAATTTCCTAGTGGCTTTATGAAGATATCAGCAAGATGATCTCGAGGACCACAAAATTGTGGTGCAATGTCACCATTATTGACTAGCTTGTGTATGAAATGAAACCGAGTGTCAATGTGTTTACTTTTCTTGTGAAACACATGGTTCTTGGATAATGCAATTGTTGATGTATTGTCACAGAAAATAGAAGTTGGATCCTTTTCTGTTTGTGACATGTCTTTCAATAATCTTCTCAACCATACAGCTTGACAAGAAGCTGAGGTAGCAGCTACATACTCTGCCTCTACAGAAGATATGGATACAATTGGCTATTTCTAGGTTGCTTGCAAAATCACTATCTGTGTAACTAGAGAGTTGATTACTATCATATTTAGTGTACCATAAACCGAAATTGAGAGTTCCTGCAACATATCTCAAAATTCATTTTGCCATTCTTCAATGAGAATCTTTTGGTGATTCCATGAATCTGGAAACAAAGTTGGCTGCATACATAATGTCAGGCCTAGTTGCTGTAAGATACAACAAACTGCCTACTAAACTTTTGTATAAAGTAGAGTCCACTGTAGGACCTTCATCATTCTTGCTTAATTTTGTGCCTAAAGGGATGGGGGTTTCTGCTGGATTGCATCCTTTCATACGAAACCTTTTGAGGATGTCTACTGCATACTTTTGCTGACAGACAAAAATGTCTTTGGCTGATTGATGAACCTCAATGCCTAAAAAATATTTCATTATGCCAAGATATTTCATCTCAAACTCAAATTGCATGGCATGTTTGAAATCTGTTAGCTCTAGATTTCCTGTGTAAATCATGTCATCAACATATAAACATACAATTAGTATTTTACCGTGCTGATCTATTTTGGTAAAAATTGTTAGTTCATTTTGACTTCTGTTGAAACCACTTTTGATCAGGTAAGTGTCAATTTTGCTGTAACAAGCTCTTGGAGCTTGCTTTAAGCCATACAAGGCTTTCTTCAACTGATACACTTTGGTTGGGTGCTCTTGGACTTCAAATCCAGGTGCTTGATCGACATAAACTTCTTCTTCTAAAAAACCATTCAGGAATGCTGACTTGACGTCCATTTGGTATACTTGCCATTTGTGTTGTGCTGCTATGGCCAATAGAGTTCTTACAGTGTCTAGTCTTGCTACTGGAGCAAAAGTTTCACCATAATCAATACCTGGTTGTTGTGAGAATCCTTTGGCGACAAGTATTTCCTTGTGCTTTTCAATCTGCCCTTTTTCATTGAGTTTATTTTTGTAAACCCACTTGACACCAATACTCTTCTTGTGTCTTGGCAAATCAACAAGATCCCATGTATTGTTCTTCTCAATGGAGTCAATTTCTTTGTTCATGGATTGAACCCAATGTGGCTCCTTGGCTGGTTCCTTAAATTATGTAGGTTGACATGACATTAAGGCAAAAATATTGTGCTGTTGAAAGTCATCCAACTGCTTCTGTGGTTCAGAGAATGATTCTCTGTTGGAAGTTGAGTTATCCTGTGAGTTATCTGGTTGTCCTTGGACTTGCATTCTTGGAAGAATGGTTTGAGGTACTTGCTATTCTGAATTTTCTGTGTTTTCAGAACATGGCAGCAACGGATTTTGACTGTCCACTTGCTGATTTTCAGAATCATTCCAGAATTTATTTTCCAGAAATTGTACATCTCTACTGAGAATTAATTTATTGGTGATGGGATTATAAAGCCTGTAAGCTTTAGATGTTTCACTATAGCCAGTGAAAATACATTTTTCACTTCTGTCATCAAGCTTCTTCCTTAATTCATAAGGTATGTGTGCATATGCTATGCATCCAAATGTCCTTATATGAGCTACATTGAGCTTTGTCCCACTCCATGCTTCCTGGGGAAATTTCATCTGTAGACTGGTGGTTGGTGATCTGTTCAAAAGATAAACTGAGCATGCTACTGCTTCAGCCCAAAAATTATTTGACAGACATTTCTCTTTGAGAAGTGTTCTTGCCATATTCATGATGGTCTGATTTTTTTTTTCAGCCACTCCATTCTGTTGTGGAGTATACCTTGTTGTTGCTTGCATGATGATGCCTTGAGATTTGTAGAAATTTGCAAATTCTCTGGAGTTGTATTCTCCTCCTCCATCTGACCTGAGTACTTTGAGAAATTTGCCACTCTGTTTTTCAGCTTCTGCCTTGAATTCTTTGAATTTTGTAAATGTTTCAGACTTGTGTCTGAGAAAATAGATCCATATTTTCCTGC
>ML777474.1:196247-222512 GCA_009831015.1 Picea engelmannii
AGGGTTGATACAGTCTGTGCATAAGGTTGACTTAGATTTGCAGTTCTGAGGGTAAGGGGAAACATCCTATTTGGAGTCATATAGATTTCAGAAGTCAATTTTCTGTTGGGTTTTCTATCATAGATTTTACAGGAGGCTCCCTCAAAAAGTACCTTATATCCTTTTTCAATGAGCTGTCCTACACTTAACAAGTTATATTTCAAGTCTGGAACATGATAGACATTACATATGTCTTTCTTTACATTCTGTTTAGTAAGAATATGAACAATTCCTTTTCCTTGAACTTTGACTAAGTGATCATTTCCAAGTGTAATATGAGATGAGATTGAAGAATCAAGACATGAAAGTAATTCTTTGTTACCTGTCATGTGATTTCTGCATCCATTGTCCAGCAACCAGAGATCTTTAGGTTGTTGTTCAGTTTTGTGGCATGAGAGAAACATACCTTTTGAGGTGTCTCCCATATGATTTGACACATGTGTTCTCCCTGAGAGTTGATCTGCCTGCTTCTTCCTGCATTCAGATTCACAGTGCCCATACTTTTTGCGGTAATAGCATTGAATGCTAGTTTTGTCATTTAATCTTCTCCCTCTGCCTCTTTGAGGCTGGAAATTCTGATGTTGATTTTGTTTTTGATTTCTTTGACCTTGGAAATTATGATTTGGATATTGTTGTCTGTTCCCGCCACTGGTATGATGGTTACCTTGATTGCTCCCTCTTCCTTGGTCACCTTTGCTTCTTCCTCTGCCTCTCCCTCTGCTGAAGGAGAATTGAGTTTTGAAGGCATTTGAGATTGACTCATCTGTGAGATGCAGTCTTGTCTCATGTGTCACCAGAGAACCAATTAGTTCATCTGTTGAGAATCTTGACAGATCCTTGGATTCAAGGATGGTAGTTACAACCATATCAAATTTCTTGGGTAAACTTATGATGATTTTCTCAACAATTCGTTGATCAGTGATGGTTTCACCAATCAGTCTGATCTGGTTCACGATTCCCATGACTCTGGTCATGAAATGATCTACAGTTTCAGACTCTGTCATCCTTAGAGTCTCGAATTGTGTCCACAAGGTCTGCAGCTTAACTATTTTGACCCTATCATTTCCTTGGTAGGAAGATTTGAGGATGTCCCAGGCCTGTTTGGAAGTACCAACACTTGTGATTTTCGAGAAAATCGAATCATCCACAGAGTTCTGAATCCAGAATTTTGCTTTGTTTTCTTTGGTCCTTAGAGTTGCCTGAGCAATTCTCTGCGCATTTGTCATGGCAGTGAGGGCGGCTAGATCTGGTTCCACATATCCAAGATCCATTGGTTCCCAACATTCTTGTGCTTGCAAGAACGATCTCATCCGAAGAGACCAAAATTCATAATTCTTACCAAGAAGAATCGGATCCTGAGTTGGGCCTAGATTGCTAGACGACGCCATGTTTTTTTTTGAATTAAAAAAAATTGCAGAAGTATAGAGGAAAATTTTATATTTACCTTCGATCAGTGAAACGTCGATTTTCCAATGGCCTATGGGAGCTTATCGTGCTTGAATCGGCCCTTGGTCTCCTTGCAATGTGACCACGCGCCTTACTTTTAATGCGCTACGGGATTTTCCCATTTCTTTGTCTTTCAAATCGCCGAAATGTGAAAAAAAAATTGCCTTTAGACAATTCAACGGTCCAAATATTGTGTGATCTAACGGCCCAGATCTTATCGAGATATCACGAATCGAGATTTCGCGAGTTCTGATGACGAGTATTTCTAATTCCTCGATTCCCCGATATCCAATTTATCGATGGCGCCATCCTTTCGGGACTTTTCCTGATCACTTTGATCACCTCCGCGCGTCCTAACAGATAGACGATCCTGATTTCTCCTCGGGATATCGCGATTTGATATGTTCCGTACTTCTCGTCTCCTGGATCCATGATTTTCCGAATCCCATAAAGTCGATGGACTCTCTTATCGAGATTTTTCCGAAATCCTCGATCTCTGCCATGCGTCCTCAACAGATGGATGACTCAAATTTGCGTTGGGGATTTCACTGGAAAGAAACTCGATCACTTGTTCTCAGGATTCCCGATTCGCCGATGGGCTTTTCCTTTTCGGGACTTTTCCCGAGTCCTCGGATTTACACCATGCATCCTTGAAAGATGGATGGTCCTAATTCAGCCTCGGGATATCATGACTTGCGATGCTCCAAATTTCTATTAAT
Organism: Picea engelmannii; assembly: GCA_009831015.1. Lineage (NCBI taxonomy): Eukaryota > Viridiplantae > Streptophyta > Pinopsida > Pinales > Pinaceae > Picea > Picea engelmannii. Next base: position 198,452 of record ML777474.1, read on the forward strand.
GTGAAACCGCGATTGCTGAAACGCCGACGGTTTCGTTGATGTTCGCCACGTGTCCAAACAAATGGATGGTCCTGATTCAACCTTGGGATATCACGACTTGCGATGCTCCAAATTTCTGTCAACTTGAAACTGCGATTGTCGAAATGTCGATGGTTTCCTTGATGTTTGCCACGTGTCCAAACAAATGGACGATCGAGATCTTATTGCTATATCGCGTATCGCAATTTCGTGAGTTGCGATGACAATTTTCTTTGACAACTTGAAACCTTGAATGCCGATGTGACGATGCGTTGATCTGGTGCCACCTGTCCTCTGAGATGGACGTCTCACAGGTCCTCTTGGGATTTTGCGATATCGCGTATTGGAGTTTTGGAGTGTAATCTTTTGCGCGTCCAACTCGCGATTACCGATTTTGCGATGAGAGAAGATCGACGACTCATGATATTTCTCAATCAACGATCCAGAATGACTCGTGATTTCGCGATTCACGAATTCTCAGGGCAGTCTTCTGTCCTTACACCTTGCGAGTCACGAAGTGACGAGATCTCGCCACGTGTTTCTTGATGGACGGTCAAGATGACGTCGGGATTTCACAATTCAAAAATTCTCCGGTGCACTCCAAACCTCTAACCGTCGTGCACCTTCTTGCTGATCTAATGGCTGTCAGGCCTTTGCGCAAGATCTGACGGTTGAAATTCTTTCACCTTTTCCGTGCTTTCCTCATCCCTTCTGAACTAGTTTCCCACCTCGGATCTGTTCGCAGGACGAATCTTATGGCCGCAGTGGCTGCTCCTTGCACCTGAGACTCGTTCTTTACACCTGTGGAAGAAAGATTCGTGAATCTTTCAAAGATTTGAAAGAATTTCATGACTTCTTCGTTATCTGCTACAATCTTTGATAGATTTGAGCGATTTCCAAGAATCTTTAAATGATTCTGTCTTCTGCATGAATCTTTAACGAATTTAAGCGAAATCTTCAAGTTCTTTAAACATTCTTTTGTTCTGCAGCTCTTCTGCATCAATCTTTGACGATTCTTGAAAAAATTACAAGAATCTTTACTGTTTCTTCTTCTGTGTTCTCTTCGTCCAGGATCTTTCGAGCATTGTACACTCTGCTTCCTCCGCAAGCTTCTTACGTTGATCTTTTGAGAGTATTACGGATAGGTCTCCAAGCCTTGTGAAAAGACTGTGTCGCGTGCTCTCAAGATGCGTGTAAGCTCTGCTCTGTGAGGATCGTGTGGCTCTCTAGACTATGTGAAGAGACTTACTGTTGTAGCTCTGATACCATGATAAATTGTGAAGCAAAGAGAAATGTAGAGAGAAAAGAATAGAATAACATATTGAAATGTATGAAGAAGTACAGAACAAGTTGAAGTACAAGTTGAAGTACAATGCAATGGGAGATGGTTGAGCTAAATAGGCTCAAGCAAGAAAAAAATAGAAAGTACAACTGTCCAGTAAAACTGGCAGTGTACAGTCAGACTGTTGAGGGTACAATATATTTAACACCGTCAACTCTGATACCAAAATAGAATTCATGAGGGTAGAGACATGAAATACACACACAAAAAATAGTTTGTATATTGTACACAATGAACAAAGATACATCACACTTAAATAAGTGTTGTGAGATCCAACTTATTCCACTCTCGGAGGGAGAGGTTGAGAGAATCTCTCAACATCCTTCAACTAACCAAATCCAATCCCGAAACTCTAGTAATGGCATTAATTAGGTATTATCTCTAACACCCTTCACTTGTCATCAAATTCAGTTGTGTGGAAAAGATGACTCAGAAAAAACATGAGCACCACCATCAACATGAGCAACCCCATCACAAAGAAGAGGAAAGCAAGAACGTCTCCTCATCATAAGCAAGGAAAGAGGAAAAACATCATAAGCGTATGGAGCATTTGGGGGCAATGGGAGCAGCCGCCGCAGGAGCGTTTGCAGTGGTACAATATATATCTTTTATTTATTAATTCTAATTTTTCAGATACATATATCGAGTAAAGAATATTTTTTCTCCTCCCGGATACTAATACTATCTAATCAGATCAACTGATGGAATTTTTTTGTAGTATTGTTTCTTGTGTTCAGTAGTCATCTGATAAACTACGATACAACAAAAACCAGAACAATAGAAAACTTCGATGGCTCTTATAACATTAAGAGGTGAATCTGTATATTAATGTAATGTTATATGTATGCAGCATGAGAAGCACCAAGTAAAGAAGGATCCAGAGCACGCACACAGGCATAAGATTGAGGAGAAGATTGCAGCCGCAGTTGCATTTGGAGCAGGGGGATACGCCGTCCACGAACATCACAAGGGGGAGGAGCCCAAAAAGAAAGCAAAAGAAGCTCATGGCAAAAAACATCCCCACCATCTCTTTTAGCTACTCACAGCCACATCATCTATTCATTTAAAATAATTAATGTCTTCATGTCAGTCAGATAATTTGTTCACTTATTGGATGGATCGTCCTGTAATCCAAATAAACATTGTATTGTGAATGTTATAATATTGTGTAACTATTGCTATTAATGTATGAAGCTTGTTATTCAGAGCCGTTTCTATCGTTTGCAATGCTTAGTGTAATGTGTGAAAACCACCGTATTCTTTTCTCTTTTATACTTTCTTTAATGGCTGCCTGGAGATTACAATCTCGTATCAGTACATGAATCATGTCCTCCCAAATATATGTTTACTTGTTAATCTATTTTCATAGGTTACAAATTACAGTGTGATATTTTATTAAGGACTCAAAACAAAGTTGCCAGCTCAAAAACATAAATTTACCCAATATCACATTTTTACATTACTTTTATATATTTAAAGTAACATCTATCTCAAAAACCAACATTTACTTACATGCTGACAAGTGCATATATGAATTAGTCAAATCCGAAAAAATTATAATAAACATCATGCTAACGTCTATATGAATTAGTCAAATCCGAAAAAATTATAATAAACATCATGTTAACTTCTCTTAATTTCATATATGAATTAGTCAAATCCGAAAAAATTATAATAAACATCATGTTAACTTCTATATGAATTAGTCAAATCCGAAAAAATTATAATAAACATCATGTTAACTTCTCTTAATTTTAAGATGTGAGAAAAATTTGACAATGTATAACATTTCAAGAACTAGTCAAATCCAAAAAATTTATAATAAACATCATGTTAAAAATTTATAATAAACATCATGTTAACTTTTAAGATGTGAGAAAAAATTGACCATGTATAACATTTCAAGTTTAATTGATATATTTTTCTTTTGGGAGGAAATGTGTTTGTTGAGAACCACTTCGTGATTTCTGAATGGTGTAAGAAAACAGAATTCTTGATCAACAAACTCTGCAGTAATTAAACTAACTCTCAAGAGTAAGTTTAATCCATACTTACATTTTAATAGTTACAGATTTTTACATAAAATAATGGAATCATGTTTTAAAGTATAACAATATATAGCATATTTATATTATTATTATTATAAGTCTACATTTTAATAGTCTACATTCTATTGTTTAAAAAAAGTCTACATTTTAATAATTATAGATTTCTCCATCAAAATAATGAAATCATGTTTCAAAATCAAACAATGCATAATATATTTGTATTATTATTATTGTAAGTCTACATACAATATACATTTTAATAATTATAGATTTCTCCATCAAAATAATGAAATCATGTTTCAAAGTCCAAAAATACATAACATATTTGTATTATTATTGTAAGTTTACATTCTAATAGTCATAAATTCTCCATAAAAAATAATGAAATCATGTTTCAAAGTCCAACAATGCATAATATATTATTATTATAAGTTTAGTTGATTTGTAAATAATAGGTATGGATTTTTTAATTGAAAATATAGTTATATGTAAAATGACCCTTTACAACATTTAGGTAATTTGTTTTCATGTATATGTATAAAATTTTAAATCTCATAAAAAAAAATTAAGGTATTTTTATTAATTTTAAAAATTATATAAAATAATTCAAATTTATTTATAAGGATTAAATAAAATATAATATAAATATAAAATTTAATTATGTAAAATTTAATAAATATCTTAATTTTTGGATGATAGGTTTTCACAATTTATTTTATAGTAATATTATATTTATTTCAAATATAATATATATAAATCTAAAAAAAAAATTCAAAATAATTTTCTAAATATATAAATTTAAACATAATAAAGTTTAATATGTTTTTTAATAACATTTTATATATTTTTTTATTTTTTTATTTTTAAATAATATATATAAACTTACCTTGTGATAAATCTTTCTATATATATTTTCTCCATAATATACTAAAATGGAATCATGTCATATTAGAATTCATTTAATATTTAATATAGTGTCATTCATATTATAATTTTTCTTTCCTTTTAAATAATATATATAAACTTACCTTATGATAAGTCTTCAACACCCTTAAAAAAGGGCAGGCCCATGATAAGTCTTTTTAAAACTAATATCAATGACTTTTAATATCATATTAGATGGCTATAAACCTTAAAAAAAAGATAAAATACTTGCACAACAAGATTTTCATCTACCTTTTCACTAATGGTAAGTGATTAATTTTTTATGTTTTTAATTTTTAAAATGTGTTACAAAATGGAATTTCCTCTTTCATATTAATTAAAAATGATATATTTTTAATTAATGGCAAAAAAAAATCTTAGCATTGGTTGTTGTAGTTGCCATAAACATTTAGTTGGGAAGAATTTGTCTATAAATTTTAAATATTGAAACACACTCTTTACACAATTTCTAATGCCTTCGCCACAAGTTTGGGCAATCCAAGAAAAATTATCTTATGGCATACATACAAAAGCATAGTTACTTTCATTATGAAAGATCTATATCATATTTCTCCATGTAACTTGAAAGAGTCCAAGCTTGATATGTCTTCACTACAAAATATTTGTGATGACCAAAACACAGCCCAAGTATCTCCATAAGATATATTCATAAAGCAATTTGGTATTTTTTCCAAGCTCATGAGTCACCTTTAGGGTTTCATAAATCAATTTATGTGCGCGTCTGCTTCACGGCATCAATATTTCCATCGAAATGCAGGAAGAGGTAGTAGATATCACTCTCCAGCAGACCCATGTGGAGAGGTTTCCCCACCCAAAATCGACTTTCATAAGCTCTAGTCTAGACCATTGTGATATCACCAGAATTGCCACAAGATTGGGGCAGGTGCTCTTGTCATCCAAATAATTAATTACGGAGGAAATGTATTCATTGGTAAGGTTGGCCTTAGCCTTCTGCACCAGATTCACTACTTATGACACAAAGATCTTAACCAACTCATTCACTGTGGTTTCAGCGCATGCCAGCACAAAGTCGTTTCCTAAGAAACCTTGAGGAAGTTGAGGTTGAAGCCTTTTGTGGGCATTCACGTTGAAGAGAAGTTTAATGGCCTACACACCTGGAAGGTCGATGGCTCTGATCCAACATCTCCAGACATGGACAAAGATCACTTCAAAGGATGTGCATTTACAAGTCAAATCCCTAGAAACAATTTTCTTAAGCTGCAAGAGTTGTGCAGATGTAAAGCATACAGAGCTACTGACAATTGCGTCAGGTCTCAATCTTTCCTTGAAATTACATAAATCTTGAACTTGTTTAAACTAAGGATGCGAGTACTCAACCCGAAGTGGGTATCAGGGCAAAGAAAATGCCTCCCCCACACAGGACGAATTGAAACCTTGGTTCCCCCTCTAACCATCTTTGCCCATGCCTGAAGAAACTGTGAACTTTCCAGCCTATCACACAAACAGTGACTAAATCCCACACAAAAAACAAACCCTCCACATCTGAGCCACGTAATCTGCAATGAAAAAGGGATGAAGAATAATTACGCATTTAATATTACTTTCGGTAGCTCTAGGGTTTGAATCGAAATCGAAACAGGTGCTCAAGAAAAAAATTCCAATGGATACATTTCCGTATGGCGTAATGCCTCAGATCTTGCATTAAAACCCTCGACCTGATTATTGACAATCCACATGAGTTAGAGAATGAAACGTGCAGACAAAATGAGGTAGAGAATGAGAAATGAAACGTGCGGGCACTGAGGTAGAGAATGAAATTCGTAGACGGTTGAGGAAATCTGAGGTAGAGGAAACGCGTGGACAACTCAGGAAATCTATGATAGCATGGAAACGTGGCTTGCCTATGTGATACATGTAATTCTTCATAATGAAATTGAAGGAGTGTCCACTAATCATTCAAACCTAGTAATCCCAAAGGTTAATCATTTAAACGTGGCAATAATATGATTTAAAGGTTAATTTCTTCATATGATTAGGTAAATGTTAAAAAGTAAACAGGTTAAATGATGCATTCATAAATGCAAGTTATCAACAATAAATTTGACTCTTTGATTTTGGAGGACGACTAAAAATATGCTAGCATCTTCAATGCGTAGCCATCATATTAGAATTTAAGATTAAAAAATCATTAATTGTGCCCATCTCCAATAAATGTACACCTTTCAACTTAAAAATAAAACCATATCATATTAGAATTCATTTAATATTTAATAATGTTATTCATATTAGAATTCATTTAATTTAATATTTAATAGTGTCATTCATATTAGAATTCAAAACTGCACGATAAACTCCACCTTTCCTTAAAGGACGCTATTGCCTCTCATACACATCAGGATTTATGCTCCATCATATTATCCCATAACAAGTATTTATTGGTACATTTATTTTTTGTGGTGTTCTTTTTCTAGTTAAAACTGAGTTTTATTTCATCTTCAACTTGTAACTCCAAAAAGTATTCATTAGTCCTCGTTGCCTTTATCAAGCGCCCATGTTCATTTTTATTTTAGTAAAACGACCACTATCGACGAGCCCCCACTTGCCCCGATTTTAAGATGGGATCTGGGATCGCAGGTTAACCCGCCTCTGATTTTTCCCTAGCGATTCTGTGTGATCCCCTTGAAGACTAAGGCCCTTTGTAAGGAGAAAATAATTCCCCGAGATATATATAATCCCTCCATCTTTTTCGCCCTCCTTCCGGTTGGTAGACTCGACATCCTGGATGCTAGACGGGCCCTCCTTCGTGACGCTTGAGTGTTGGTTGCTGCGTTGGAATGTGACTTGGAGTCTTGGCTTGAAACATGAAAGTTGGAGTCTTGGCTTGAAACATGGAACTCCGCACCCTGGTCTCGACCTTGGCGCTGAGCTTGTATGATGTGTGTTGGTTGTGCGCTAGGCACTCGGCTGGGCATTGACTGGGACGCGTGGTGTACAACCCTGCTCCTATCGGTTCCTCCTGTTGCAATTTTCAAATGCGGAAACACAAAAATCTTCAAGCACAAAATTAAAACACAGAGATTGTAATGACCCCAAACATTACCGCTCCAAGCGAAACAAAAAGTGCAATAATTTGTATTTTTAGGTAAGAATGAAAACACGAAAACAACTCTACACATTATCACATCAAGAAACTGGGCGAAACATGCATAAATCAAAGAAAGAAATGACTTCCCACCCAACACACAACATGATGATACCTACAAGCTAAGGACAACATCCACAATCCTGACACAATGGTATCGATGATCACTAACTAGAACCTCTATGGCACGCAACCCAATGCACAAAGGCATTGCGACCCAAACACCAACAACAAGCTTACAATGAAAAACTACACTTACCATGAAAAGCACAGACTCCATCTAGGACATCATTCGCATCTATCAATCAAAGCGCACAATGATCATTTCCCTCCTAGGGCGCACAATGATCCCCTCGTCACACACCCTATGCGAGGATCCCCTTTTAAAACAAGAAGCGTCATAACCGACCTAAATATTTTTGTTGCGTTAAACACATCACACTTGTTGGGAAACATCATCAACGCATCATTCACAAGTATAAACAACAATAATAATGCATAATAATTACATCTCAACACAAGTCCATGAGCCATGGAATCTAACCGTTAACCAGGTCTAAAGGCGATCATCCGTCAAGTTAAGTTTGTTGCACAAGAAGAAAAAATTACTTCACAAGATTTAATACAACACAATCTACTTGCATGTAAGAAGATTAACCATTTACTAGTCGTAAATCAAGTTAACGTACGATACCATTAAGCTACACTCATTCATTCATCAATCATCAACATGTATTGGTGCAATAGAACCGATAAACAACAATCATTCTATTCTCCCAGGCGCAACCAATATGATCGATCAACGAGTCACCAACATGCTAAATTCATGGCGATCGAGAATAAATACCGAAAACATCTATCAACTACAAAAATCAAGCGCAACAATCCACTTATTAACCTTCAAGGTGCGACAGTTTCTAGAACCTTTAAGGGTCTTCGATTTTCATGCAGTGGATATTTTTCAACGAGTAAGAAAGTTCACTTGATCCAAAACTAAGAATCCATTCCACACACCTTAAACATAATTAATTCTAAAATAGAATAACATTCTAAATTACAAAGATTCTAAATTAAAATTCTGGAAAAATTAAAATTCTAAAACAATTTCGGACAGAAGCAATTAAACCGGGTAACATTCCACCGGATTAAAATTTCTAAATGTAATTGTGTTGAACAAAACGAACTGCAATAAGGAAGCCCAACGCCAAGTCTAGTTGTACGCACTTGTCAAGTCTAAGAGAGGGAAGCCTAATGCCAAGTGTTAGCGCCTTCAAGGGTTGTGGGACATGCATAAGGCGAGACTCGGAATCTGCACCAGGTCTTACTGCCTGAGCTCAAAGGATGAAGGAAATTCGCTGGGAACCCGCCTTAGATGGGCAGAGCACAGAGATAATCAAGCACACTGAGAGGATTGTGGAAAGGTCGCGGAGGTAGTTTACAAAAGGCAGGGTAGTCTTTTTGGTGAAGAATGCACAGATAGTTTGAAAGAATCGCAATGAAGGAATGGTGTAAAGGACGCACATGTGTGAGGATAACAACGTCGAGCACAAGTGTAAAACCCAGCTATCTACCAACACGCAGAGTCAAAGGGTTAACCCAACACCGAGATAAATATGGAATTTGCTCAGAAAAATGAAACATCATTTCTGTCTATTAACGAAAACGAATTCATGATGTAAAAAAAACATTCAAGGAGGGAGATAACAATGATATCGTGGTCTGGAATCTGATATAAATTTTTTGTTACACACTATATAAATTCTCCATCAGAAAATTGCTGACCAGGATATATAAAAAATCGTTGTTCTCATAACTCCGTCACGCATTTGTATAAAACGTTGTCAAGTACACATGATAACGTTGTCTTCTACAAAACACAAGTAATTTAAATTATGAACATGAAATTTATTGGTTGCAAAATCTACCGTCACACATCATATATATATTAATTCTTTGTCACCCATTAAAGATAAAAATCATTATCACTAGAATCACAATAATCAATCATATCTCTGTCTCACATTAGATATAATATCACTGTTAATATATTTACATTTGCTATACCTGGAAAACGCAAAGTAATCAACTATTTTTCTATCCCAACGCAGTGCATAAAATCACTGTCTCAATGTTAAAGTGCAGGTATGTCTTCACTAAAGGGATTTACTGGTAATTCGTGGTAATCGCAGACAAAGGTAGGGATGATTCAATCAAGCGCATAAATTGAGAAAGGAAGAGGTTATTATTAATAAAGCATTGTCAAGTTAAATCGCATAGGAAATTCACAGGCCAAAGGTATAAAAATGCAGAGTAATTTTGCTTTCAAGTAATAAATGGCAGATTTACTTGGAAGACCAGAGGTAAAAAGAGAAAAAAAAAAACCACATAGTAAATTCACCAAGAGATGTATCAAATGCGGACTTAATTTGCCCAAAAATTGATGGAAAACACAGAGAGATCAACGTAGAGGGTCATAAGTGAATCACGATGGGAAGGGAATAACCATTGCAGAGGTAATCAATTGCAACAAGGCACAAGAAAATCACTCAACTAGGAACAACCAGGAGAGGTAGACGATTGGGTGAACACATCCTTCGCTCATCATCCATGCACAGAAAAGCAGAGCATTAGAATCTATAGGTCGTTGTGCACAGAAGTGGCGACCATCGATTCGGCTACTGGTCGACTACTCAGGCATGGACTCACGAACTAGGGAAGATGACGAAAATCACACTCTTCACAACAATCAACAAAACCAAAGGATAGTCGCAACAAGCAGGGACCAAAATCCAAGGGAATCATGTCAAGCAGTGAGCTTAAGGCTATGGGGAATTTAATTTCTTGGTTGAAATTCTAAGCCAACATTTTCTTTACCCAATTAAAAATATAGAATTGAAAGCATAAGGTATAATAATAATATACCATGTAGAATCAAGTAAGCGTACTGTATCCCAAGTCGTCCACTCTAAGTCGTTGTCTTGTGCGCTCCTTGCAGCTCCTGCTTGCCAACCGATGAGACTTCATTGGTACCTCCCAACCAACTCTAGGGGTACTTTTCTTCCCCATTGGCCCCCCAAGCCATAAAGAAACCACACACACTAAACCAAAGAACAACTAGCTCCCAGCTCGCCTCACAAGGTTGAGCTACCAGTCCTCACAGAGTTGGGTATCCCAACTCCCACAAGCTAATTCATTCAAGTCCGAAATTATGCAGCGTAACGTTACACATAACATAATAGATCCATCCTAATCCTCCTCCCTCCTTTATAAAGAGTTTCTACGTCATTTACTTTCCCAAAATCCTATTTAATTTAATGTTCAATAATTTAAGTCATAAAAATCCTGCCCGTACATGTGTCACCCACCCCCTTCATTGCACCAAAAATTGATTTCATTAATTAATTAATTACTCCTATTTTCCTCACCCATCTAAAAGGATTCCTAGAATCGCTCCTAGGTGCCCCCATATTCCCTTACACCAATTAATGACTTCCCCCCTTACTAATTTATTAGTTGAGTTTAATTTAGAAAGTTCTTAAATGCTAGGTACCCTACTAAGTTAATCTTTTTTCTTTTTCCTTATGTTTCCCACTTTTTCCTAGTTTCCCAATTCTTTTAAATATCCCTCTTTCCCTTTTCAGTTAAAACTCAAATTGACAAGTATAGAAAATTACCCTTTTCCCCTTTTTCTTTTTAATGAAATAAATTTTAATTAGAATGTGTAACAAAACTATCATTTCCTTTTTAAAATTTTAAATCTCTCAATAATTTGTTTTTAATAATTTAATCAAGTTTCTTACCCCCTTTTCATCATATGTTTAATGATTATTATTATTACTTTTATTTATTACTTTTTACCACAAATATTACTTTAGACCTAGATTTTAATTTCGAGGTTGGGTGACATTTTATTAGGGAAATTGTTTTTAAATATTTCTTATCACGTTATTCATTCTAAGACCATCTAGGTTTATTCTCTTATTAGTTAACAACATGACGTGCCCTTTAGGATGCACTAGGTGCTCGAAGGGTGCCACTCGCCTCATTATGTTTTCCCTTGCGTGATGTGCCCTTCAGGATGCACTATGTGCTCCAAGGGTTCCACTCGCCTCATTCTGTTTTCCTTGTGCAATGTTCCCTTCAGGACGCACTATGTGCTCCAACGGTTCCACTCGCCTCTTGACTGACTTGGTAGACATAAAAAACCGCTGGATTCAATACTCTACCAGGTGATCTTGTGGGAGACTAAGTGCCTCTAAGAAATAAGGCCCTTGCCTTATTGCGCGCCCCTTAGAATCATTGTGAGCAACTGCCGCAGTCTACCCTCATGACATCATGGGTCTTCTCGAACTAGGTATTCGTTAACCTACAGTTCGGGCCATGACGAGAGTACTAGTAGGATGTGCCAGGGATTCTGTCCACACCTCTCCCTCAACGTCTTTGGTTATCGTGTTTGACCCCTCTACTCCACATGTGAGTATGGTTGGAAAGATATCATCAGCCTGCATCATCAGCAAATCATGTCAAAAATAATATCCATAATCATATCATCTAATCAGATGCACAAATGTTATATATATACAACAATCAAACCCTAATAGTCCACCCCTGACTCGATCGAGGGTCCATGGGTTTCATTGATGCTTCGAGGTCCAAATCGTGCACACTCAAGAGAACCGAGTCAATAGAACATGTCTAAGTCAATACAGAAAAATAACATATAATCACATCCATAGTGTCTCATAAGAATAATCAACAGTCAAAGGTATAATAATCTAGATCTCTTGCAAGCAAGTGTCCTCAAAGAATAATTTCATTCTGTGCGCGCAAGAGAGGGATGTTACATACACCTACTCTTGGTCTAAACTTCATCTCGAAGTTTCACAGTATATAAGTGCCAAACTAATGTGCATCACAATATCACAAGTCTATCTATCCAACAAAAATGGAAACTGTTGTCACATATCATATGCATCCTCCGAGGTCACCGGGTGTAGACTATAGTTGTCCCACTGGACCTTGACTTGGTCTACTGTTCGACACCGCAGCTGTTGGATGAGATGATCCAAGATGAGGATCAAATCAACAGTGAGTGTAGCCTAATCCGACACCTGCAAGGTACTCAAGCCAAAACATGTGTAGGATCACTAAAATAATATCTCAAACATAGATGCCAAAGACATTGTGTGTCTTCCTCAAATAATTAGGAAAGGTTGTCAAATAGGCCACGGGCCTTCTCCTGTTCGCAATATCACAGGATTCCATGAACCGAGGAGATAGTTTAGGACCCTTTCCAAACTTGATCGATCTCTTATGCGGTTTCACCTGGAAGAATACTCGATCACCATATCGAAACTATGGTCAACATGATGCACATTGACATAGCTCATTTGTCGATCCTGCACTTCCTTGATCCTTTGTCTTAGTTTGCAATTGATATTCCATTGCTTGGATCGCTTCCGGTCCCACCACGACGCCATCCTCAAGCCGATTCCAACTCAAGGCGTCTGACACGGTCACCCATAAAGAAACTCGAAAGGTGCCATCTTAATGGTGCTTTGGTAACTGTTGTTATAAGTGAATTTTACCAGTGAAAATAATTCTTCCCAATGCTTCTGTTGGTCCTTCATGTACATGTGCAACATGTCTTCCAAGGTCTTGTTCGTTCGTTCGGTCTACCCGTCCATCTTCTGGTGATACGCAACACTAAATTTAAGTTGGGTTCCCAAGGCCTCCTGGAAACTATTCCAAATCATCCAGTAAACATCACTCCTTGGTGAGATAAAATCATCTTAGGCACGCCATGCAACCTCACCATCTCACTGATGAAAACTCTAGCTATGTCAGGTGTTTGATACGTCATACATACATGTATAAAATGAGCACTCTTCCTCAGAGTGTCGACTACCACAAAAATCGAGTCATGTCTCCTTGCTGTCAGTGGCAATCCAACAATGAAATCCATCGAAATGACCTCCAATTTCGATTCTGGAATAGCGTGTCACTGTAGTAATCCTGTTGGATGTTTATGTTTAACCTTTACCTGCTGACATTCTAGACATTTGGCCACATAGTTAACTATGTCTTCCTTCATTCTTTTCAAGAAGAATAAGCGTTTAAGGTCTGCCCTCATCTTCGTGACTCCCGGGTGAGCCATGTACACTTCTTCGTGAGCCTCGTTTAGGATCAAACTCCTCAAATCGTCATTCAGTGGTACGTAAATCTGATTTTTAAAACTTAATAATCCATCTTCGTCAAACAAAAATCCTTCAAATCTTTGTACCATCATTGTTTTGTTCGATAAAATCCTTGACCTCTTTGTACCAGTCATCATCACACTGTAATGTTAGAATCTTTCATGTAGACTCATCTGAAGCGACACACTGAAAATATCCGTGGTATTTGACTCAACGCATCTGCCATCTTTTTATGTAAGTAATATTGAATTCGTACTCGCTAAGCAATTCCGAACAACGTCGTTGTCATGCATTCAGGTCGCTTTGCGTAAATATGTGTTGTAGTCCACAATGGTCCATGGTTAGTTCAAATTTTTTTCTAACAAGGTAGTGTCTTCGAACCTTCAAGGCATAAACCATTGCTAACCACTCAGAATCATGTGTCGCATAGTTCTCTTCATGCCTTCTCAACTTCCTCGAGATGTAAGAGATCACTCGACTGTCTTGCATCAAGAATCTTCCTAAGCCTTCATTGGATGCGTTAGTGCATACTAAGAAGTCAGGGACCTTTAGTATCAGTGCTGTTGTCAACAGCTCCTTGAGACTTTGAAATTCCTCCATGCATTTCTCAGTCCAAACAAACTTCTTGTTCTTCTTCTGCAATTCTGTAATTGGATTTGCTATCTTCGAAAATATCTCGATGAATCATTGATAGTATCCTGCTAAACCCATGAAGCTACGCACTTTTGGGACATTCATCGGTGCAGGACACTCCATAATAGCCTTGACCTTTGCTATATCAACGACGATACCTTTTCCAGAGATGACATTCTCTAAGCAATGAATCCTCGATTGATAAAACGAGCATTTGGACAACTTCCCATACAATTTGTGCTCTTGTTGACACTGTAGTACCAAGTGCAAGTTATCATCATGCTCGTTCGTCGTCCGAGAGTAAATCATAATATCATCATGAATACTTGGATGAACTTGTCCAAGTACTCGCATATTACCCGTTCATCCAACTCATAAATACCCCTGGGGCATTTGTCAATCCAAACGGTAAAACAATAAACTCGTAGAGTCCAAACCTCGCCTTAAAGGTGGTCTTATGGGTGTCATCCTCCTTGATTTGTAACTGGTGATACCCTGATCTTGAGTTGATATTGGAAAACATTGTCGCACCCTTCATCTGATCGAATAGATCATCAATCCTTGGCAGCAGATACTGATTCTTGATCGTTGCCTTGTTCAAATGATGGTTTTCATTGTAGAGTCTCCATGACCCATCCTTCTTTCATATGAAAATAGTAAGTGCGCCCCATGGTGCCACACTTGGACATATAAGTCCTAGGTTGAAAAAATACTTCAGTTGCATTCTCAACTCCTATAGCTTAGGGGTTGACATATGATAAGGCATTCTCTCTATTGGTTCAATCCTTGGTTTTAGGTCTATGGTAAATTCCAATTCCCTCTCCGATGGCATCCTAGGTAACTCCTCTGTGAAGACGTCTGCAAACTCTCTCACCATCGGAAGGTGTTCTATACCTTCTGCTAATACCTTCTCGTTTAACACAAGGATCGCATAAAGCTTACATCCCTTGAACATTCTCTTCCGTAGTTGCAAGGAAGAGATGAACCTCAGTGAAAATCCCTGGTTCCATCCTACAATTACATGTCTCTCTCCCTCATCATCGACCAAGCTCGACCATTTCGTCTTAACGTTGAGTATCGCCTCATGTGATTCCAATGAGTCCATACCGGTTATGACGTCATAAGATCCTAAGATCATGATGTATAGGTCGACCCTGGTGACAAACTCTCCTAGGTTAAGGGTACAACCCATCACCTTTCCTCCAACCTTTTGTTTGGCTCCCAAAGCCATCTCTATAAAGCTAAACTCATCCTGTTCTACTTCCTTTACCTTAATCCTTTTAGAACTGCACCATGAATGAAACTCTCGGTAGCACCAATATCTATCAAAATACTAAGGGTCCGGTCAGCAATGGTACTTGATGTCTCAAGCACAGTCGACTGGTGCTCTGCCTGGCAGTTATTCACTACTGCAAAAATTTGATGGGCCTTGCCCAAAACTCCCATGGTAGTGGGTCTGACTGATCTAGATGATCCGACCCTTTCCTATGGGTAGTAATGCTGGTCATGTGGCTCCCAAAATCCAACACACTTTCTTCAGTCTAGTAATATTGGTACCCGAAGTAGAAGCTGAATTCTAACAATAAGGAAAAACTTGAACTTCTTGACCTTAATTTTCTTGGTAAATTGGAGCGGAGCATACTGAAGTAGCTCCAAAACGAGCCTCATACTCAGGAACCGTGCGACTGCCTCAACGCAAGGCTTTGAAATTGTTGAGCTGATGCTCAACGAATTCCTCAGAAAGAAACCTCTCCTGTAACCGTTCCTCGAAAATTTCCCATGACATGTCATTGACGACCATGTTCAAAAGTGGTAGGAGCGTCTTCCACCATAGAAGAGCGTTCCACTTCAGTTGAAATACCACCATGCGGACCTTCATGCTGGATTTCATAATCACAAAATGTGAAGCATAATGCCTTGCCCTACAACTATGCCTTGATGACACAGTCGTCTACGACACTCGTGGACTCGAGAACTCAACTCTCTCGATTTCTTGGTGGATGCTAACTATACTATATAGGGAACATTGTGGAGCCTCAAGGTACAGGTACCCTAGCCTCATCTTAGTACCGATGGTGAATCAAGGCCCTTTGACATTACCTAGAAGGGCCTTGTCAGACCATCATCATCCCTTACCAGAAGCAAATATATCCCAAGGAATTTTCCTTCCCCTTGGGGGTTCGACTCCGAGTGTGTGGAAATCTCTGGAGGTGTCACACCTCCTTCCACGACACCATGCCACTCGTCTCTGTGGAATCTTATAAATGAGATAATTGCTTGGATACGTTAAGGTTTTAGTTAGCACTAGGATAAAACTCAATGGTTTACTGCAGTGGAAAGCCTGGCGATCCATAGTCGCAGGATTGAACCCGCTCTTATACGATACACTAGTGCATTTGGGTCAAATTATGACGGCGTGTTCGATGAAATTGCTACTTTATATTGTTAGGAGAATGACAAACCATAGACCCCCTCAAACATTGTTTCACATGACGTCACTTTTCAGATGACATAGATTTCATCTATATTGCAACGTTTCATGAAGACACGTGTCATCCCATATTTTACTGTCCAACCCCCATATAGACGTTACAAGACCGACGACTTGGACATGGAAAGAGAGACATTTTGGAGGTGGAAAGAGAGACATCTTGGATGTGGAAAGAGTGACGTTTTGGAGGTGGCAAGAGAGATGTGTGGGAGGTGGCAAGAGAGACGTCTTGGAGGTGGAAAGATTGACGTTTGGGATGTGGCAAGAGCGACATATTGGAGGTGGCAAGAGTGATGTTAAGAGGTATCATCTCTAACATGATTTCTATGGGAGTAACACTCTTAAAGGTGGCAAGAGAGACATCTTGGAGGTGGCAAGAGTGACATCTTGGAGGTGGCAAGAGAGATGTCTTGTAGGTGGCAAGAGGGATGTTTGGGATGTGGCAAGAGAGACGTTAAGAGGTATTAGCTCCGATGTGGTTTCTATGGGAGAGAAACTCCAAGACGTCGCAATAGCAACTGTGTTTTAGGTATTTAAAAAAAAAATATAATATCAATACTGAGAGGGAGGGTACATTAACCTTTGCTAAGATACTAGCCATATCAATATTTAAATATATATCATCGGTCTTAGGCAAGGTTGGTTGAGGAGGAGGAATAACTTCCAATGGTAAAGGGGGTCTTATCTAATGAGCTTTAGGATCAGTAGGATATGTCTCTAGTGTGTTATCACACGAACTCACAATTGTTGAGCTAAAGTCTGAAAGTTCAAGTGCAATCATGTGTAACTTAGAGGGAAGGCCCCTGTCACCTCACCAACCCGCACTTCAAGCCATCTTTCCTCTGACTAAAGGGGGTTTCCCTCAATTAAGATTGCGAGAACTTAGGGAAAGGAATGTCAATGTGGAGAGTGAAGTCCAAGAAAAATGCGTTTGGGTAGCTTTAGACTATTGAAGAAAGTACTTGGAGGTCTAAAGATTCCCTCCTAGAAAGTATCCCCCATTCAATCTCCATCCTTTATACTATTGAAGAAAGTACATGTTGAAGAGAGAGGTTCTTCGAATAAGGACCCTACGCCTAATTTCGAGCCTGACATTTGGCGAAAATTTTTCAATGGTCCTATAACTCAAGAATTTTCCATTTTTGTTACATTACTATACATCAAGAATGAATCGAGAATCACCTACAGATGCTATCATGATTTTCCATCCATCTACTATCACAAAAGAAGCGATGGTTCCCGATGCTTTTTATAATAAAACAAATAGATATCAAAACGAGAATGACAGGATGTGCCACTAGTAACTATATACAAGACATGTAGCTAGCAAAATATTAATGGCACATATATGGCCATATATATTTATACCTTTGACCTAAAATTCTTTATCAGTTTTGACAAAAACTGCGACCATGGCTCTTGGTAACGATGATAAGCAGTCTTCTCTAGTAAAGCTTGTTGGCATGGCACTCATAATATCTTTCAGTAGATTTTCCTTTGAATATAGAGTTTCCATTAATCCATTAAATGACATACCAACCATTATCACTACACAAGCTCATTTCATGATCCACGTCCAAAAAAATGCAATTTGCAAACATAAGAAGGAAAAAATATTCACCTAAATGCATTTACAAATTCATTTTCTCTCTTTAGAGAGCTGTAATGATAAAAATGAAATTATGTACGAGATTTGATTTATAATTACATAGAATTCATGTAGGGCTTCCTCCCAAGAAGGGTTGTGAGCCGACATAAATAGAACACACTCCCAAAAGGGTTAGTGAATTATGTATCAAAGTTGACTAGGTTGGTCATAACCATAACCTATTATAACAATAAATAATAGCCTTAGCTATATTTAATTCCTAACTAAATGTACTACTAACATAATATTAGATGCCACATGTACAAATCACACCAATATTTCCAACAAATTGGTGGCCCTCTTTCTCTTTGATCAATGCCCCAAGAACCATACACTTATATCATGATTGTGTGGCACATGTAGCCACATGCTTCCAACAACTGATTGTTATTCACCTACCTCATTGAAATTTAGGCCTTGTGATATTTCAAAACAAACACATGGAAACATGTCAATGTAATATATATGAAGTACTACAAATAAACAATAGATTCATACACATCAAATATGTCTTCATTTCACGTCACATGAAAAATATGACAAATAATAAGAGTCCATTTTATTAATTGAAGATAATTACCACAAATAGTCTTATGCACTTTCCCTATAAGCTAAGACTTACTACCATCATAGCTTTAGCCTCCCAATTGTAGCTAATCTAGTCATTATCTAACTATATTTATTGTTACATGAATACAATATGGAAAGGAGAGTATTTAAGCTAAGCTTCAATGACCTCATATAAGGAGATCAGGATAATGTTGAGCCCAACCCACAATGAGAATTGTTGCATGGATCACCATTGGCGATACACCAAAACTAAGACACCAAAATATAAAAGTAGTAGATAGAAAATAAATAAATAAAATCCATTATTCCCAATCCTCATCCCACCAACCTCTCTCTTCCCTCTCCTCCTCTCAAGATCCATAAATTAACTTGTGTTGAAATGGAAAAACATTAACTTAAATGTATCTACTACAATTTTGATGAAAAATATTTTCTTGGGCACAAATGGAAGGAGTAGAAAATATTTATGGCCACTTCCAAGGATATTTCAGAAGATGATAGTGATGTTATCCCTCAAGAACCTTTTCCTCAACTAGTTGATGACACATCCCTCTGATCAACCAAATGTGCAACCCAAAATCTCCCTACATGACTTGACTTGTATTTCTACACTTTAAACCCTTAAATTAATTGGCTACATCAAGCATTATAAAGCCATTATCCTAATTGAAGGCAGGGTTTTGTGACACTTTCCAAGGAATCATAGTAGGCTCTCCAAAGATCATCAACTTACACTGCATGGGAAAACTCCTTAAAAGTGGAAATTTGAGTATTATTTCCCAGTTCCATGACATTCAAGCCTTTGAGACCCCTTCCCAACCCATCCCTCTTGACATACACTTAGTCTTATCCAAACACCAATCAGACATTCAAGCCTTTGAGACCCCTTCCCAACCCATCCCTCCTGACATACACTTAGCCTTATCCAAACACCAATCAGTCCCAAAAAAAGCATAATAAACCAAAATTTGTGAGATCACTATACCTCAATCCATCGTCAAATTCTACCAAAGTCCCCATAAAGTGCAAGTACTAACATAATTAAAGTTATTCAAATATACTGAGAAAGTTCAAAAATATACATATGACAACGAGTAAAAAACTAGGACTAGACCCAATATAGAAAAAAAGAGTAGAATATGACCATATAACCTGTCTTGACTCAAATGCAACCCTATCCGAGTATTACTCAATCCATATATGACTTGGCTCTAGTTGTAATCCCTGCTTGTCACTTGGACAATGAATCAATATTCATATTCAGTTCTCTATATATAAGGTCAAAAGTGATCATATGAAAGTGTTTTGAATTTTCCTTAGCAACCATCAATAAGGATCTAGTTGTCACTAATCCTGCATCATTGTTAGAACCATTACCTAGACCTGACTTCAACTTGAAGTAATGTCTATCATCCAGAAATAGAACTCTTCCCAGGTCTCTGATATTCTTGGCACCTTGGTTGGGACCAAATTATGTTGGTATATCTTTAGATTTTTTACATACTTCTTGTGGATTGTTTGGATGCTAGAGAAGGACGTTTTGGAGAGGTATTCGTGCCCTCCTTGCCCCTTGATATAATCAATGTTTGTCCATAAAGTTGTTGTTCACTCTTATTTGATGGTTGTTGCTGATCTCTTTCCTTTATTGATTGCATCATATGTTGGTTGTTGTTTTTTTCATGAAGATAAAGGTTATTGTTCACTCTTATTTGATGGTTGTTGCTGATCTCTTTGCTTTATTGATTGCATCATATGTTGGTTGGTTTTTGTTAAATATATTGTACCCTCAACAGTATGACCGTACACTGCCAGCTGTACTGGACAGATGTACTTTCTATTTTTGTCTTGCTTGAGCATATATAGCTCAACCATCTTACATTGTAATGGAGATCTTCTGAGTTTTGTACTTCTTCATACATTTGAATATACTATTATTTTCTCTCTGCATTTCTCTGTGCTTCACAATTTATCATGGTATCAGAGCTACAGCAGTAAGCCTCTTCACACAGTCAGGAGAGAAACTCGATCCTCACAGCGCAGAGCCTCACAGATCTTGAGAGCACGTGTCACAGACTTTTCACAAGGTTTGGAAAGCTGTCTGCAATACTCTTTAAAGATTGCCATAAGAAGCTTGCGGAGGAAGCAGAGATAGCAGGAGAAGAAACTTTAAAGAAACCTGCACAATTTTTTTTTCTAAGAACCGTCAAAGATTGACGCAGAAGAGATGCAGAACGAAAGAAGCTTAAAGAACTTGAAGATTTCGCTTCTATTCGTTAAAGATTCAAGCAGAAGGCATAATTGTTTAAAGATTCTAGGAAATCGCTCTCATCAGTCAAAGATTCAAGCAGATCACGAAGAAATCGTGAAATTCTCTCAAATCATTGAAAGATTCATGAATCTTTCTTTCACAGGTGTAAAGAACGCATCTCAGGCGCAAAGAACAACCATTGAAGCCGTGAAATTCGTCCTGCGAATGGTTCCAAGGCGGGAAACCAGACCAGAAGGGACGAGGAGAGCGCGGAAAAAGGTGAAAGAATTTCAGCCGTCAGATCTTGAACACAGGCCCGACAACCGTTAGATCAGCAAGAAGTTGCACGACGATTAGTCGTGTGGAGCGCACAGGAGGTTTTTTCACTTGAGAAATCCCGACGTCATCTTGACCGTTCATCAAGAGACACGTGGCGAGATCCTATTCCATCGCAAAATCGAGAATCGAGAGTTGGACGAGCGAAAGAATCTGCTCTCCAAAAACTCCGATATGCGAAATCGCGAAATCCCGAAATGATCACAGCCGTCCATTTCAGAGGACAGGTGGCAGCAGATCAACGCATCGTCATATCGGCATTTCGGAGTTCGGGGTTTCAAGTTGTCAAAGAAATTTGACATCGCAACTCGCGAAATCGCGATACGCGATATAGCGATACGATCTCAGCCATCCGTTTGTCAGGACACGTGGCGAACATCGTAGCGCCCGTCGGCAAATCGACATTCGGGGTTTCAAGCTGTCAAATAAATTTGACATCGCAACTCGCAAAATCGCGATACGCGAAATCCCGGTCAGATCTTAGTCGTCCATATCTCCTGGACACGTGGCGGACATCGAGGGCACCGTCAGCGTATCGACATTCGGGGTTTCACGTTGACAGAGATTTGGCGCATCGCAAGTCGCGAAATCCCGAGGCTGAATCAGGACCGTCCATTCTTCAAGGATGTGTGGCGCAAATCCGATGACTCGGAAAGAGTCCCGAAGAGGAAAGCGCCATCGGCACATCGGGATTCGGGAAATCGCGAAACCTGAGAACAAGTGATCGGGTTTCTTTCTAGTGAAATCCTCGACGCAAATCTGAGCCGTCCATCTTTCAAGGACACGTGGAAAATATTGAAGCTTTCGCGAAAAGTCCCGATAAGCGAGTACATCGGCTTTTCGGGATTCGGCATTTCACGGATCCTACAGACAAGAGGTCCGGGACACATCATATCGCGAAATCGTGAGGAGAGATCACGACCGTCCGTCTGCTGGGCCACGTGGCAGCAACCAACAATATCGGGAAAAGTCCCGAAACAAATCACGCCATCGAAAAATTGGCGATCGCGAAATCGAGGAGGCAAAGAACCTCGACATCAAAAATCGCGAAATCTCGATTCGCGATATCCCGATATGATCTGGATCGTTGAAAAGTTGAAGGGCGATTTTTCGCATTTCGGCGATTTGTAAGCCAAAGAAACGGGAAAAGCCCGTAGCGCTTTAAAAGAAAGGCACGTGGTCACATTGCAAGGAGACCAAAGGGCAAATTCAAGCCCGATAAGCTCCCCTCGGCCATCGGAACATCGACATTTCACCGATCGTAGGTAAATACCAATTTTTCCCTCTCTTTTCCCTGCATTTTTTTTAATGGCGTCGTCTAGCAATCTCGGCCCAACTCAGGGTCCGATTCTTCTTGGTAAGAATTACGAATTTTGGTCACTTCGCATGAGGTCGTTCTTGTAAGCACAAGAGTGCTGGGAACCGGTGGATCTTGGCTATGTAGAACCAGATCCAGCCACCCTCACTGCCATGACAAATGCCTAGAGAATTGCTCAGGAAACTCTTAGGACCAAAGAAAACAAAGCGAAATTCTGGATTCAGAATTCTGTGGATGATTCGATTTTTTCGAAAATCACAAGCGATGGTACTTCCAAACAGGCCTGGGACATCCTCAAAACGTCCTACCAAGGAAATGACAGGGTAAAAACAGTTAAACTGCAGTCCTTATGGACAGAATTCGAGACTCTCAGAATGACAGAGTCCGAAACTGTAGATCAGTTCATGACCAGAGTCATGGGCATCGTGAACCAGATCAGACTCATTGGTGAAACCATCACTGATCAAAGAATTGTT
Source organism: Picea engelmannii (assembly GCA_009831015.1). Taxonomy (NCBI): domain Eukaryota; kingdom Viridiplantae; phylum Streptophyta; class Pinopsida; order Pinales; family Pinaceae; genus Picea; species Picea engelmannii. Next base: position 221,825 of record ML777474.1, read on the forward strand.
GAGAAAATTCTCAGAAGTCTTCCCAAGAAATTTGAAATGGTTGTCATAGCCATCCTTGAATCCAAGGATTTGTCAAGATTTTCCACAGATGAACTAATTGGTTCTCTGGTGACACATGAGACAAGACTACATCTCACAGATGAGTCAATCTCCAATGCCTTCCAAACTCAGTTCTCATTCAGAAGAGGGAAAGGCAGAGGAAGAAGTAGAGGAAGAGGGAACAATCAAGGTAACCCTCATACCAGTGGAGGGAACAGACAACAATATGCAAATCAGAATTTCCAAGGTCAAAGAAATCAACAACAATATCAACATCAGAATTTCCAGCCTCAAAGAGGCAGAGGGAGAAGGTCTAATGACAAAACTAGCATACAATGCTATTACTGCAAAAAGTATGGGCACTATGGATCTGAATGCAGGAAGAAGCAGGCAGATCAACTCTCAGGCAGAGCACATGTGTCAAATCACACGGGAGAAAAATCAGGAGGTATGTTTCTCTCATGCCACAAAACTGAACAACAACCTAAATATCTCTGGTTGCTGGACAGTGGTTGCAGCAATCACATGACAGGTAACAGAGAATTACTATCCAACATTGATTCTTCAATTTCATCTAATATTACCCTTGGAAATGACTATTTAGTCAAAGTTCAAGGAAGAGGAACTGTTCCTATTCTTACTAAACAGA
>ML777474.1:224664-238208 GCA_009831015.1 Picea engelmannii
AAACATGCCATGCAATCTGAGTTTGAGATGACAGATCTTGGCATAATGAAATATTTTTTAGGCATTGAGGTTCATCAATCAGCCAAAGGTATTTTTGTCTGTCAGCAAAAGTATGTAGCAGACATTCTCAAAAGGTTTCGCATGGAAGGATGCAATCCAGCAGAAACACCCATACCTTTAGTCACAAAATTAAGCAAGAATGATGAAGGTCCCACAGTGGATTCTACTTTATACAAAAGTTTAGTAGGAAGTTTGTTGTATATTACAGCAACTAGGCCTGACATCATGTATGCAGCTAGCCTTGTTTCTAGATTCATGGAATCACCAAAAGATTCTCATTGGAGAATGGCAAAACGAATATTGAGATATGTTGCAGGAACTCTCAATTTNGGTTTATGGTACACTAAATCTGATAGTAATCAACTCTTTGGTTACACAGATAGTGACTTTGCAGGCAGCCTAGATGACCGGAAAAGCACATCCGGATATGTTTTTCAACTGGGCATCGAAGAAACAACCAATTGTATCCATATCTTCTGCAGAGGCAGAGTATGTAGCTACTACCTCAGCTTCTTGTCAAGCAGTATGGCTGAGAAGATTATTGAAAGACATGTCACAAACAGAGAAGGATCCAATTCCTATCTTCTGTGACAACACATCAGCAATTGCATTATCCAAGAACCATGTGTTTCATAAGAAAAGTAAACACATTGACACTCGGTTTCATTTCATACACGAGTTAGTCAATAATGGTAACATTGCACTACAATTTTGTGGTTCTAGAGATCAGCTTGCTGATATTTTCACCAAGCCACTAGGAAAAATAGTTTTTGATTTCCAGAGACAACACTTAGGCATAGTCAGTGCTGCTGATTGTAACTGTTGAGTCTAAGAGGGAGTGTTAAATATATTGTACCCTCAACAGTATGACCGTACACTGCCAGCTGTACTGGACAACTGTACTTTCTATTTTTTTCTTGCTTGAGCATATATAGATCAACCATCTTACATTGTAATGGAGATCTTCTGAGTTCTGTACTTCTTCATACATTTGAATATACTATTCTTTTCTCTCTGCATTTCTCTGTGCTTCACAATTTATCAGTTTTGAGCTAGTAAATGACAAAGCATCTTAATGAGCTTATAGATGAGCATCTTGGTTGGTTAGAGTTTTACAAGGTCAATGCATATGTAGCCTATGCTCATGTCCATATTTAATGCAATGTTACATGTGCACACAAAGAGTCGATGGATCACACCTAGCCTCACCCGGGCTATAAAGTGCACCTCCCTTCTCTCAGTGAAATTACAAGCATGTATAACTAAAAACTTTATTGTTTGTCATACAACAGAAATATAGATTCATCCAGAAAATTATCCCTTCAAATAGAAAATTGACACTGATGTAGTCATAACTCCACAAAAAGAACTAATTATAAAAAACAACATTCATGCAAATAGGATCGACTATCACAAAGTCAAAAACTCATTCAATAGATGCATCTTGTATATAAAAATATATTGAGAATAGAAAAGCCTATCACCATCATAATTATATACATGTGCAATTTCCTCGGACGTTCTTATCATCCTTGCTCTACTTTTCAAATGCGTCACAACTGCATCAATTGCCATGGTAATGCCCCGTCTCAAGTCCATTGCATTCATCCTTGCTGCAACTGACTTACATCCTTCTGTGAATATCGCACGAGTAAGAATGGTAGCACAGGTAGTGCCTGCACTAGACAATTTGTATTGTCAACAAGCACAATATAATTCACAACACCTCCTAGCCTCAAAAGCATAAATCAATAATCAGTGCAGTAATAAATATAATATGAAAGCCCAACTTAATACATGAGACACCGCTCATCACTGAATGCAGTTCCAATAATCTACATGATAAGGCATCAATTTCTTGATCTCCCAAATAATAAATTTAAATCCCATAAGATCTTGACTACAAATCCCATAGGCCCCCAAACATAGTATTACCATCTCCTGCAACATCATTTGTAGGATTGGCAACTTGCTTCACAAGACTTGCACCAACATTCTTTAACTTGTTTTTTGCCACAATAACACCATCCTTCATTACTTTTGGAGCACCATAACTTTGGTCAATAACAACATTGCGACCCTTGACAAATAAACAAACAATATCAAGAAAACGGTCAAACAACCAAAGCACATATCACAGGGATTTTTTCAAATACCAAATAATTGATCGCCATAAAAAAAAATCCCCAAGAACATAGAAAGGTATACAAGAAACCAGTAGCGAGAACATGAGTAATCAACTAATCAACTTTTAAATATAGACTTTAAACATCTTAACAAAACTAGAAAAAGGAAACTAAAAGTATCAGCTAGGTCATACCTTTGGTCCCATTGTCACCTATACAATGTCTGCCAGTTGTTCAACACCTTGCAACATTGCAGCTCTAGCTTCAACACCAAATATGATATCTTTTGCAGCATAGTTTCTCCTCCAACTGAGTCTGCTGAAATTCTGGACCATTCAAAAACCCAAATAAGGATAGATACACGATCACAATATCACATTTACCTAACATCAATTTTGTGGCATTGTCATTCTCTCATCCAGTTTGGTTTTCAGAATATATCATTAATAACAGAGCCTCCCCATTCCAAAAAGCCTAAAGGCATCCAATTGTTCATTAGAAGAAGTATACAAGGAGAAAGAATTGCAACTCATTTCAATTAACTATAAGAGGTCCAACTGAAGAAAGAGATAAAGAACCTGTCCGTAGCTACTACTCCTGCTTCTGCACAAAACAATAGACAAGAACAACTATTTAAGTAAGCTAGTGATATATTACAATACTACAATATTCTTAAACTACTTTAACCGCGACGTATTGGAAGTCAGATGTTCCTTTCAGGTCACACATTAAGCCAGTAGTTTGACGTTCAATTCAAATCAACATCTACAATAATAAAAACAAAGATTCCACCAATGACCTTGAACAAGAAATTGATACCCTTGCAAGAAAAACATCTAAAACGTAACAAATAATATAAAGACAAGAAAATTCAAACTCAGCAAATGAACTTTTCCACCCTGCGACATGTTTATCCCCTAAAACAACCCTAATACAAGGAAACCATCTAAGATGGCACTAGATGAAGCCTTATGATGTATAATACATCTCTATACAGCATGCAAAAGACAGATTGACAGTGTTGCCCCAAGGTATCAAAACCTAGTCAAAACAACCTGCAAGTGACAAACAGGCAGTATTGGGGCCAGATGGCAGAACCCAGTCGAAAAACCCTATAATTACCTAAACTCCTTCAAACCAACCAAATGGGGATTACCATGATGCCCCAAATAAATGAGGACATCCAATGCCAGGAAAGACAAACAAACTTATCAGTTCTTAAGACATGCAACGGAACAACAAGGTAAATAAGCATTGCAGGAATAAGAGTGAATGGATAGTCAGTTGACTATTCTAATTTTTGGCTTATTGTGCACAAAGGAAATGATATCCAGAATAAAATTAGTATTAAGGTAAGGTACATGGGTGAGACAAAAAGGGATAATAATAACGTGTGTAATGGTACAGTCCAGTACTTATGGAGGATTCACATGAGATCAAAATGCCATAGCGAAAAGAATAATTATCAGGCTTTCTTATTATCTATGTAACACAAAAAATAGACTTATGTACAAACATTGAAGGAAACATCAATGACAACAATGTGATATGTCCTGATCAAAACCACTATGTACCCCAATTTCTGCAAACATAAAAACCAGCAGTTGGGCAACGAGGATTATGCAGTAGAGTAGAACAACATTTGCCACAAAACTTAAATAGGAACATGGAAAGGCACATCTATTACCAAGCCTTAACATATTCGTATGATAACACGTGAGATGCATGTAGGGTTCAGGGTTTAAGCCTCCCTGAGGCTTATGCTTCCAACATAATATGATCATTTACAAGAGTGATAAATTGTGAAGCAGTAAATGCAGAGAGAAAGAATAGAACAAAAAACAACATATTAGAATATATGAAGAAGAGTACAAAACGAGTACATGAAGAAGTTCATGAAGAAGATTATATATCCTATGCAAAGGGAAGTAGCTGAGCTAAATAGGCTCAAGAAAATCAAGAATAGAAAGTATAGCTGGCCAGGACAACTGGCAGTGTACAGTCAGCCTGTTGACAGAATTCGTTTTGCCATTTTCCAATGAAAATCTTTGGGGGACTCCATGAATCTGGAAACAAGGCTAGCTGCATACATAATGTCAGGCCTAGTTGCTGTAAGATACACCAAACTTCCTACTAAACTTTTGTATAGGGTAGAGTCCACTGTAGGACCTTCATCATTCTTGCTCAATTTTATGCCTAGTGGTATGGGGGTTTCTGTTGGATTGCATTCTTCCATGCGAAATCTTTTGAGGATGTCTATTGCATACTTTTGTTGACACACAAAAATGCCTTTGGATGATTGATGAACCTCAATCCCTAAAAAAAATATTTCATTATGCCAAGATCTGTCATCTCAAATTCAGATTGCATGGCATGTTTAAAATTTGTTAACTCAAGATTTCCTGTATAGATCATGTCATCAACATATAAACATACAATCAAAATTTTACTGTGCTGATCTATTTTGGTGTAAAGAGTTGGCTCATTTTGGCTTCTGCTGAAACCACTTTTGATCAGATAAGTGTCATTTCTGCTGTACCAAGCTCTTGGAGCTTGATTTAAGCCATACAAGGCTTTCTTCAACCGATATACTTTGGCTGGGTGCTCCTGGACTTCAAATCCAGGTGGCTGATTGACATAGACTTCTTCTTCTAAGAAACCATTCAGGAATGCTGACTTGACATCCATCTGTTATACTTGCCATTTGTGTTGGGCTGGTATGGACAATAGAGTCCTTACAGTGTCTAATCTTGCTAATGGAGCAAAAGTTTCACCATAATCAGTACGTGGTTGTTGTGAGAATCCTTTGGCAACAAGTCTTGCCTTGTGTTTTTCGATCTTCCCTTTTTCATTGAGTTTAGTTTTGTAAACCCACTTGAAACCAATACTCTTCTTGTGACTTGGTAAATCAACAAGATCCCATGTCTTGTTCTTCTCAATGGAGTCAATTTCTTGGTTCATGGCTCGAACCCAATGTGGCTCTTTAGTTGCTTCCTTAAAGGATGTAGGTTGACATGACATTAAAGAAAAAAGGTTGTGTTGTTCAAAGTCATCTAATTGCTGATGGATTTCTCTCAAACTTCGAGTTCTTTGATTTTGTGGTTTAGAGAATGATTCTCTGCTGGAAGTTGAGTTATCCTGAGAATTTTTAGGTTGTTTTTGTACCTGCAATCTTGGAAGAATAGTTTGAGGTACTTGATGTCCTGAATTTTCTGCATTTTCAGAATTTGGTAGCAATGGATTTTGACTGTCCATTTGCTGATTTTCTGAATCATTCCAAAATTGATTTTCTAGAAATTTTGCATCTCTGCTGAGAATTAATTTCTTGGTGATTGGATTGTAAATCCTGTAAGCTTTATATGTTTCACTATATCTAGTGAAAATACATTTCTCACTTTTGTCATCAAGTTTCTTCCTTAATTCGGAAGGTATGTGAGTGTAGGCTATGCATCCAAATGTCCTTAGATGTGCAACATTGATCTTTGTCCCACTCCATGCTTCTTTGGGAGCTTTCATCTTTAGACTTATGGTTGGAGATATATTCAGGAGATAAACTAAGCATGCTACTGCTTCAGCCCAAAACATATTTGAAAAACTTTTCTCTTTAAGAAGTGTTCTTTCCATATTCATTATTGTCTGATTTTTCCTTTCAGCCACTCCATTCTGTTGTGGAGTATACCTGGCTGTTGTTTGCATAATAATGCCTTGTGATTTGTAGAAATTTGCAAATTCTCTGGAGTTGTATTCTCCTCCTCCATCTGACCTGAGTGCTTTGATATATTTTCCACTCTGTTTTTCAGCTTCTGCCTTGAATTCTTTGAACTTTGCAAAAGTTTCAGACTTGTGTCTGAGAAAATAGATCTATATTTTTCTGCTGAAATCATCAATAAACGTTAGAAAGTAAAAGCTACCACCTATTGAATCTGTTTGGATTGGTCCACATAGGTCAGTGTGAACAAGTTCAAGATGTTGTTTGGATTGATTTGATGACTGTGGAAAACTAGTTCTCTTATGTTTTCCAAGTATGCAAGACTCACATGGGGGAATTTGTTCTTTAAAGATGGGAATACCTTTGACCATGGAGTGCTTCTGAAGAAGACTTAGACTCTGAAATGGTAGATGTCCAAATCTTGTATTCCAAACCATTGTTTCATTCAGGGTGGATGCACTCTGTGCATATGGTTGAATCAGATTTGCAGTTCTGAGGGTAAGGGGAAACATTCTATTTGGAGTCATATGGATTTCAGAAATTAAATTTCTTCTTGGGATTTTGTCATATATCTTGCAAGATGATCCCACAAAAGGTACTTTATAGCCATGTTCAATGAGTTGTCCTACACTTAACAAATTATGTTTCAGATCTGGAACATGATAGACATTGTTTATGTCTTTCTTTACATTCTATTTGGTAAGAATAGGAACAACTCCTTTTCCTTGAACTTTGATTAAATAATCGTTTCCAAGTGTAATATCAGATGAGATTGAAGAATCAATGCATGAAAGTAATTCTTTGTTACCTGTCATGTGATTGCTGCATCCACTATCCAACAACCAGAGATCTTTAGGTTGTTGTTCAGTTTTGAGGCACAGAAGAAACATACCTATTGAGTTTTCTCCCGTGTGATTTGACACATGTGCTCTGCTTGAGAGCTAATATGCTTACTTCTTCCTACATTCAGATTCATAGTGCCCATACTTCTTGCAGTAATAGCATTGTATACTTGATTTCTCATTTGATCTTCTCCCTTTGCCTCTTTGAGGCTGGAAATTCTGATGTTGATTTTGTTGTTGTTGTCTTTGACCTTGCAAATTTTGATTCGGATATTATTGTCTATTGCCTCCACTAGAGTGAGGGTTACTGTGATTTCTCCCTCTTCCTTGGTGACCTCTGCTTCTTCCTCTGCCTCTCCGTCTACTAAAGGAGAATTGAGTTTTGAAAGCATTGGAGATTGACTCACTTGTGAGATGCAGTCTGGTCTCATGTGTCACCAAAGAACCAATTAATTCATCTGTTGAAAAACTTGACAGATCCTTGGATTCAAGGATTGTTGTTACAACCATTTCAAATTTCTTGGGTAAACTTCGAAGGTCTTTATTAACAATGCATTGATCAGTGATGGTTTCAACGGTCAGTCTGATCTGGTTCACGATGCCCATGACTTTGGTCATGAACTGATCCACATTTTCAGACTTTGTCATCCTTAGAGTCTCGAATTGCATCCTCAAGGTTTGCATTTTAACGGTTTTGACCCTGTCATTTCCTTGACAGGAAGATTTAAGGATGTCCCAAGCCTGTTTGGAAGTACCAGCGCCTGTGATTTTTGAGAAAATCGAGTCATCCACAGAATTTTGAATCCAAAATTTATCTTTATTTTCCCTGTTTCTCTGCATTGCTTGAGCAATTTTCTGCTGATTAGTCATGGCAGATAGGTCTGCTAGATCTGGTTCCACATATCCATGATCCACTGGATCCCAACACTCTTGTGCTTGCAAGAAGGATCTCATCCGAAGAGACCAGAGCTCATAGTTCTTTCCAAGAAGAATCAGACCCTGTGTTGGTCCTAAATTGCTAGACGTCGCCATATTTTTTTTTTTTAAATTTGAACAAAACAGAAAAACAATTCTTACTTACCTGTCTCCTGCGTGTAATTTGCAGTGACTTCGGAACTCTACGTTCAATATTTCGTGAGTTTTTGGCTTCGGAATTCTGACGTTGGGACTTCGTTATATGAGTCCTCCGATCTCTTGTCTCTCCAACCTCCGATCACCGAAACGTGGATTTTTCGATGGCCGAAGAGAGCTTATTGGTCTTGAATTTGGCCTTAGTCACCGTGAAATGTGACCATGCACCTTGATGTTAAAGCGCTATGGGCCTTTCTGGTTCTTTGTCTTTCAATTTGCCGAAATGTCGAGATTTTCCTTTGGACAATTCAATGGTCCAGATCATCCTATGATCTGAGGGTCCAAATCCTATCGGGATTTCTTGATTTGTTATTTCGCGAGTTTAGAACTCTTGTCCCAGAGTTTTCAAAACCACGAACTCTGAAATGTCGATTTGTCGAAATGACGCTGACTTCAGTTAGCCCCTTAGGCTATACCTCTGGTCCACATGACCTCTCCTGATATGACCGCAGTCACTTTCGGGGTTTCGTGACTCAAACGCACAACCACTTGGTCTCTCGACTCTCGAAAAACCAATTTGTGAAATACCAATGGTGCTTTCCTTTCGGGACTTTCCCTGAAGGCCTTGATTGTTGCCACGCGTTCCCTTACGATGGACAGTCCTCATCATTTCATGATTTCGTGACTAGCGACTCCAAATCCTTTGTGAACTTGAAACCCCGGTAGTCGAGATGCCGACGGTTTCCTCGATCTCCACCACGTGTCTAAACGAATGGACAACTATGATCTTTACGAGATTTCGGGTTTCGTCGTGGAGTGTCGTGACCTTTCTTCAACAAGACCTCCGATATCCTAAAGTCTGAAATGCCGAAATGATGGCACTTGGATCTGCTGGCACCTGTCCTCTGAGATGGACGACTCACAATCTTTTCGAGATTTCACAATTTGTGATGTCAGGATTTCACGTATCAGAGTTTTGGAGAGCAGTCTCCTTTGCTCAACCAACTCCCGATCCCCGATTTTGCGACGGGATAAGATCGACGGCTCATGATCTTTTGCGATCCAATGGTCCAGAATAGCTCATGATCTCGTGATTCATGAATTCTCACGACAGTCTTCTGACCTTTACACCTTGTGAGTCAGCGAAATGCCAAGATCTTTCCACGTGTTTCTTGATGGACGATCCAAACGATTTTGGGATTTCGTGACGTCACAAGTCAAAATTTCTCCTGTGCGCTTTAGAGGACTAAACCTTGTGCACCTTCTTGTAGATCCAACGGTTGTCGGTCCTCTGCGCAAGATATAACGGCTGAAATTCTTTCGCCTTTTTCGCGCTCTCCTTGTTCCTTTTGAACTCGATTTCCACCTCAAATATTTTCAGGGGATGTATATTATGACCACGATGGCTATTCTTTGCACGTTAGATGTGATCTTTGCTGCATTTGAAAGAATTTTCTCCCGCAGAAGAAAAATTTGTGAATCTTTCAAAGATTTGAAAGAATTTCACAAGTTCTTTTTTCTCTGCTGCAATCTTTGATAGATTTGAGCGATTTCCAAAAATCTTTAAACGATGCTACCTTCTGCAACAATCTTTCATAGATTTGCATGAATTCTGTGAAATCTTCAACATTTCTACCTTTTGAAGCTCTTCTTCGTGAATTCTTTGATGATTCTTGAAAAATTACAAGAATCTTTAAAGTTTTTTCTTCTGCACTTTCTTCTTCCTTGATATTTCGAGCATTGTACGATCTACTTTGACGAGTGAGCTTCTTACACCGATCTTTTGAGCGTATGACGGTCTTCTTCCTCGTGGAATTTTCCTGCGAGGATCTTTCGAGAGTATGATGAAAAACTCTCCAAGCCTTGTGAAAAGTATGTGTCAAAATGCTCTCAAGGTCCATGAAGCTCTACGCTATTTGAGGATCGTGTTGCTCTCCAGCCTGTGTGAAGAGGCTTACTACTGTAGCTCTGATACCATGATAAATTGTGAAGCAAGAATTGTAGAGAGAAAGAATAGAACATAAAACAATATATTAGAATATATGAAGAAGAGTACAAAACGAGTACATGAAGAAGTTCATGAAGAAGATTATATGTCCTATGCAAAGGGAAATAGCTGAGCTAAATAGGCTCAAGCAAATCAAGAATAGAAAGTACAGTTGGCCAGGACAGTTGGCAGTGTACAGTCAACCTGTTGAGGTTACATTATATTTAACAAAGAGAACATGAAATTTCGAGTTATTCAAATCCCCAATGGTACTCCCATATTATGTTCAACTGTATATCAATAATTTCTTTACACAAACACTGGCCACTGTATTCCTTAAATACCATATATAGAAAATGTCATGCTAAAGCATCATAATACCAGACAAGAATACCTAGTTTGAGTTCTATCATATACAGACTCTCGATAACATTTGTACAATCAACAAAACTTAAATCCTAAACCCTGAATTAGTCACAGAATGCTACCAAACAGAACTAGTCCTAGCATTCACATAACATTAAAAATACACGTCGGTTTAAAGTTTTTGATACCGACCCAATTCTGGAAGCCAGTGTAGTTTCTGCTCTGTACATCTTAAGTAGTGAAACTTCAAGTCATGCATGGAAATAGAGCATGAGAGACCCCTTTTCACTGAGCACAACCAAAATATTGTCGTGTGCCTCACGATATGAAATGATCGAATGTATTGAGACATGATTAGAGACACCAAGAGTCTAGAAGTGTCCATTACGACTTTGGGCTCAATATGCTTCATTGACTTTCATTTAATTGTTTTTTTTTTTTTTTTAATTATAGTAAGTTTTGTTTTAGGGTTACTTTATGGTTCTAATGGTTAAGAACATGTGTTTCATTCTTAGAGGTCACAGGTTCAAATCTATAGGAGAAATGGTATGTAAATCTAGAGGAGACATGGTATGTAAATCTAGAGGAGACATGGTATGTACACCCGCATAGACTTCAACAGTAAAAATGAATTCAAAAACATTATAATACACTTTTATTTAAAATGAAGGCATTTAATAACTTTTTCAAGGCATCTTGTGTGTAGATCCAAGAGGAAACAAGACCAAACTGCAATTTATTCAATGATTGCTTGATGCTAAGTGTAGCCAATGTCCTCGTCACCCGAACCGCACACCATAGAATCCTCATCCCATGTTAAATGTACCTAATCCTTTTTTCTTCACAAGTAACTCCATCTCTTATTCTTTAGAGATCTTCCTTTCTCTATATAAAAACTCAACAACATCATCTTCTCTCCTTGGGCACTGTCTTCTTTTCTTGATTCTAGATTTCCTCTTCCCATTTCACAGACTCTTCTTGCTCTATGCAGAAGGGACTATCCCTCTCTAATCAGAGTTAACATGAATAAAGCATAGGGACTTACATCTTCAACATTCAAATCTCTGTCATTACATTTTTGATCTTATGACCATCCACAACATTGATAAAACAAAACTGCATTTATGCATGTTTAACTCTTCACACAAGATTCAACCCTGAAGCTTTTATATAGACAACTGCAACTTACAAATATTAAGAACAACATCAATCACACACAACATGGGAGGATATTATGTGGAAATCCTACAAGGAAAAACCACTGTCAATGCACTCAACCTCTCTCTTTATTCAATTTCTATAAAAATAATAATGGGTCTAGACCTCTACATCAATTTACCAACTACTCTGGTTGTTGGGCCATAGGCCATGACAACATGTTTCTTTCTTGTTCTCTTTTCTATCGAGCACACCTTTCTCCTCATTCTTTCTGCGATCTATTTTCCTTTTCTTTCATTTTCATTCTGAACTATTGCAACTGTCTGTTGGTTCATCCTTTGCCTATGGTTCGACCTTCTATAGGTTCACTAATGTCCATGCCTTCACTATGCCTGATTCCTTTAATAAAATACCTTTAAACCTTCCATGGATTTGACTGTTCCACATGTCATCACCATTCACAATGGCCCTGAAATATGGATGCCTTAACATGTACATTGGAGTGTGCAACATACACACTGGAATAATGCCTGCCATCTTGTTCACAAATGCATGCAGAAGGTTAACCTTGCCAACTGCACGCCCTTTGTTAAATCGAATGCATGCCACACTAACTCAAATGTGCATTGAGGTTTCTTGGTCTTTTCATCTCTTCGTCTACATGATTACTCTCAAATGTGTATCTTCAAATTGGTGGGGATGCCATACTGTAGCCTTTAGACTAAGAAATTGGATGAAGAAAGAAGTAAATCTTGTAGAAGATGAAGGAATTTGGACAATGATAATCTACACCTCTTACAACGAATTTAATAGAACTAATTGTATTATCATGCATGTCTTGAAATTAAAATATGTGAAGTAATGGCTTCCATACATGAACTCTATCTAATCTCTTAACTCTGATGCTCTACTTCCTACATGCACTAAGCTTAGCTTGTTGAAAAAGATAACTCTTGTATGTTCAAGATTGCAATCTTCGTCCAAGGTGAACTAGGCTATTGAATCTCATCCTTGAATATGCACCAAGTCTAGTTGAAGTGCTCTAGAGTCAAAACCTGTCTAGTAACTCATTCTTGAAATGCAATGATTCCCTCTTAACATGGTTGTACTAGGCTTTCAGCATGTGAAAACTTGATTCCATGACAATGATAGATTTGAAAAAGGGGGGTACGGGCAGTAATCTTAGTGTTAACAATGAAACATGCTCCAAGGTCGGGTGCTACACTGCATAACATGCCTTTCCTTCAGCTAAGGTGCCAGGTTTGAGGGGCATCTATTCCACCAAATTTGCCTGGGATTTTCATTCGGCTTCGTCCTTATTTGACATTCCATTTAGGTGGGGCAGGCCATTGTCAGAATGGAACCCGTACCTATACCATTGGTCTTGAACATTAATTGAGATTACAGTTCACAAAGAAGGTTTAACATAACTGTTAAACCCTAAAACCAGGTGTTATTCTATGCAAACTCATATTTCATCCTCCAAAGTTCTAAATATTATTAAACATGAAGTTTGTGTTAGGATATTTAGACACTTAGGAGTTAGTTAAGATCTACTTGGTCTAATATGTTGTTAGGTAAAAGTGTGTTTCTTTAGTATGCATTAGTATGCATTTGTAGTTAGGAAATCCGACGGTCACGATACGTTCCCGACATAGAGTGATCCGACGGTTCATACTCTCCTTGATCTTAACGGCCATTGATCTGTGGCTTAACACCCGATTGGTCCATGATCTCTATTTAAAGAGAATGGAGGGTCATTTGCCGATGATCGATTGTGAGAAACTCTCTTTTAAAAACTCTCTGCAATCTTTTTCTTTGCATTAATAAACTGCTCCAAGTGGCCACGTTGGCTGGGGTCGTGGATGTTTCCCCGTAGGGGTTTTACCACGTGAAAACATCGGTGTGTTGATCTTTGATCTGGTTATGTGAGTGGTTACTGAAGGTGTTCGTCCTCTGTTGGAATACCTGTGTTGTCGAGCATGGTATCAGAGCCTGTTTGAAGACCCGCTCCTGTTGTAGATCGAGATCGTGAAGCCGAGTTTCCTCATCTCCATTTTCTGGCATTTATGTACATTTCTGGGCTGAAAGGACTGTTCCATTGCGTCTGGAGCACGCTTTTCATTCAGGAACACTTTTCGTTTCACTCGAAAAGGTTTCCGTTTGCCCAAGATACGGCCATTACAGTCAGAATCCAGAGGTATAAAGTTTGAATACGCATTTTA
>ML777474.1:243390-270828 GCA_009831015.1 Picea engelmannii
CAATCAAAGTGCCATCAAGCTTGCCAAAGACCCAGTTCAACATCAGCGCAGCAAACACATCGAGCTACACATGCACTTCATCAGAAAGCTCATTCATGATCAAGTTATTGAAGTGCTCTTTTGCCCTACAGAAGATCAAGTTGCAGACATTTTCACAAACTCTCTTACAAAAGCGAAGTTTTCCAAACTTCGATCTATGTTAGGAGTTCAGGAAGTTTTCATTAAGGGGGGATAGGCTCTAATGCCTCCTTCCTTCTCTCATTTGTGTCATTATTGTAAATCCTTCAATCCTATCCCAAGTTGTTCTTAAGGGGGGATGTTAGGATTTAGACACTTAGGAGTTAGTTAAGATCTACTTGGTCTAATATGTCGTTAGGTAAAAGTGTGTTTCTTTAGTATGCATTAGTATGCATTTGTAGTTAGGAAATCTGACGGTCACGATATGTTCCCGACATAGAGTGATCCGACGGTTCATACTCTCCTCGATCTTAACGGCCATTGATCCATGGCTTAACACCCGATTGGTCATGATCTCTATTTAAAGAGCATGGAGGGTCATTTTCCGATGATCGATTGTGAGAAACTCTCTTGTAAAAACTCTCTGTAATCTTTTTCTTTGCATTAATAAACTGCTCCAAGTGGACGCGTTGGTTGGGGCTGTGGATGTTTCCCCGTAGGGGTTTTACCACGTGAAAACATCGGTGTGTTGATCTTTGATCTGGTTATGTGAGTGGTTACTGAAGGTGTTCGTCCTCTATTGGAATACCTATGTTGTCGAACAGTTTGCATGAGTTGAGAACTAGATGACAATTATGCAGTGCTGAAATCATTAACTATCTTTCTTCACAAACAAAACATTTAACTACTTAAATTTTGCAAGAAGCCTCAAGACTATATGGATTTTTAATGATCATAGACTTTTGCAACATATGTGTACATTATCCTTGTTGGTGCATTTGAGTTAATCACTGACAATAATCATTGGTAACTTGAGAATTATGTTATACTTGTATCAGTTGGATTTATATGAGATTCCAGTCATGATTGAAAGCAACTGTTAACATACATTAACAATAGCCCAATAAACCTATGATGCATAAATGATAAATAATAGTCTGGCTATATTGAAGGATGATTCTTGCTATTTTATACTATGAACACTCCAATTGACTAAACTGGCCTCAAACAATAGAAGGGGGTATGCTATGTAGAATGGATGCATAGAATCCATCGAGTTTGTAGAGTCTATGACAATTTCAATTTATTGACAAAGAGTGATTTCTATGGGTTTAACTTTCCCAATATGTAACCATAACATGGGTGGTTTATGTTAACCAGCTCCATCATAGTTTGTTAACGCCATTTTTCACAGTCAACATAACCCTAACAATTAAGTAGATGAAATATAACATTCTATCAGCTGAGAATTTGCAGTGCGTGTAATTGGCATCATGTATATGAGTAGCTACAGTCTATTCCATCTGATTGTTGAACATGTTACTAGCAACATTCCACATTATGAGTAGGTAATACAAAATTTTGGACATGATACAAAATCAGATTTGCTACAGAATGCCATGTGTTTTTCTGCAAGGTCATGTCTTAAATGTTTTATATATACATGAATGCTAAATTTGATCAGATTTTGTGTTAGATGTTACTGCAAATGTGATTTTCATAATCTATGTTTTGCATATGAAAAAGGAAAAATTTGTCGAGGTAGTGGAAGATAAAGGTGTTTGAGTGTTGATTGGTCCCAAGGCACTTGTGCATGTCATCGAGACTGAGATGGATTTTGTGGACAATAGATTGATGTAAGAAATGTCTTCAATTATATTGACTTTCAGAACACTTGTATTAAATTAATTTCTTTAGTGATACATTTTGGAGAATGCACTGCAATGTTGCATTGTTCATGTTGATATGAATGCCTGTATTAATTTTTATGATAGTTTAAGTATTACTCTTTTTATGGTGTAACAGGTCGGAGTTTGTTTTTATGAATCCAAATTCCAGAGGTGAATGTGGCTGTGGAGAATCATTTATGACATAGCCACAGATATTAAACTATTTTTAAATAACTTCACATTGTTTTCATAAGCTACTCTCAAAAGAGGGAAATGAAAGTCTCCTTCATCAACCGATTCTTTGATGGGATTTGTCATATTTTTAGAAACAAATCCTGGTAGAACTTTGACATGTACATCTAGATTTCAAAGATGAAAATATGCTCACAATCCTTAAAAAAGGGTGACCTTCTCCAATGCATAAAAGACGAATTGAATACTTTTTTCCATGTGAAGCTTTGTACTTTTGAACCAGAAATAATCCCCTTAGTACATGCCCATCTATTGTAGGGTTTCACCATGAATTAAAAATTTGGGAAGTTACCATTGATCTACCTTGATTTTAAAGAAAATTGTAGTGGAATAGTTGGCCCACATTGACGAGGGCGCTGATAGGATGACATTAATGTTGAGCCAATTCAAATTATTGGCTGGTTTTTTAGCTTATCCTCTGTCAATATTTTATTCTTAGGTGTTGTTTTGAGGCTGAGACAAGTTTTTGGTCATTCATTTTTTTAATCATCCTTGCTCCTTGCCCTAATAATTTTTATTTTTTTTTGTGAATGAATCTGCTTTCTAGTTTTTGTTGTTTTTTTCTCTCTTTCCCTCATAGTATCTCGCTAACAGAGATGTCATCTTTACATTTCTGGTTAAAATTTCCTTTTTTTCTCGCAAACAGAGTTTTCATCTTTTCATTCTAGTGATTTCCATGAACAATAATTTGAAACCAATCAAATACCTCACAAGATTTTGATATCTTACACCAATTTGTAATATACCCTACACCACCATGACACATGGTAGGTTTTTATAGAGACTCTAATTCTAATCGCATTAGTAACTTAGTAGTTTAAAAATTGGTCTAAACTTTTTTGCAGTATAATAATAATGCCTGAAAGTAGGTATCATTGATATTCTAATTATTACACTCCCAGGACAACAACACAAATAACCAAATATGATTAATATCCAATTCTTTGCACAATAGAGGGTACATAATAGCATACCAAATCAGCCTTGTAATGAATCTAGTTGTTGCTAGCATGATAAGGCATCACCTTCATAGTAACATTTGAATAGTACTCCTAGCTTTCCAAGTACATTTTTCTGCAATATATTTCAACAAGCTAAGGCCAAGCAACAAATTTATGGAGCTCTGGATAAGAAACCCACTAAAAACTTTTGTATATATTGTAGCAATAAGTCGAACAAAGCCCTTCAATATGCCAATAATTGTGCCTCTACTTTGTGGGAAAATTTACATATTGGTGACAAGGACAACTTTATTGAACCATGTTTCACTATTTTCACCAAGGCATAGTGCAAGCCACATCAACCAACATGGAAGAGCATTGATTCTATCATTCAAGACGAGCCAAATGAGGCCATAATTGAATGAACTAGCAAGAGATCCAGTAACAATAATGCCCCATAGTAGTATCTTGTTGCGTATGAATCTTTCCAGAAGACACAAGTTCTCTCCAATGTCATTGGCTAGTCCGAGGTTGTTCAATAGTGCTTGGTTGTAATTTAAAAAATCTCCTTCATCTTGTATGAATATAGGGGAAAGTTGTATGGATTGGCAGAGGCCATATGAATCCAAACATCAGTTACAAAGCCCATCCATGGGGCTACCTTGGCTATTGAGTTTACTACAAACATCACTCAGATAATATAAACAATTCGTATAAAGGATATGAATAATAAGGAATCTGCATGTGATATGTATCAAACCTATGTTTAACAATGTAACCATGGATCCACATGCCCTGTTTCAAAGATACTAAACTAGTAAATACCAGATCACATTAATAATGGTGGTGGAGTTTGGTTGCATTTTCGCTAATTCATTTTATTAAAAGAAATCCACAAGGGATTAATTGGGATATTGTTATGGGAATATCCAACAATCATTATATTATATTCCATGACACCAGATTTCTTGTAAACATTTTGTCAAAGATATTCTATGCAACATCAATACCACCAATCTTGGCAAACATGTCCATGAGAGAATTGACCACAAAAAACATACCACTTTCAAACTTTGACATCATGAAAACAATGCTTGCTATAATGTTGTAATCAAAATGTAAGACTCATTCTGCAAGACTTATCCAAAAATCCTATAATATTTAAGAAGGTTGACTTGGGTGCAATATGTTGTGTAAGATGCAAGAACAATCATTGAAGCTACTGCAAGCCACTTATTTAACTGAAGTAGCAATTATTCATATGCATCAAATGCTTCAATAATATTCATCTAGTCTTACCATCATATGTGATCAATGGCATTTTCTCAACCTAACACCCTTATGACCCAATGTCCAAAAACCTGATAGTCATTATATATAGACAAACAACCATAGGACCTTTATACTGTTAATTTTATATTGGTGGAGTCTTCGACCATGGTTTGTATTTGTAATCATAATTATTTAATTTTAGCTTGGGCCAAACTTGGTAAACACAAATAGTTACAGCTAGTGCTTCTTATAAAAACCCTTTGAAGATATTTTATACACATTTTCAGGATTGGATTGCACCTTTTGGTTTTCCACATAAAGTTGTCAACAACTTTTTTGCTGTGAATTTTCAATTTTTTAGGTCTTAACTTACATTTAGTTATGTTCTATGTTGTTTTCCTTTTTTTTTCCATTCTATTAATGTGTAGCAAAAGTTCATTCACTCCATTTAGTTAGCAATTTTATCCCTCTACAACTGACTAAACTTATAATCATATATAACACAAACTTGGAAGCTTCTACAAAAGTGTTCTTTTATAAAATACAATAAAGGTAAGTATTTTCCTCAAGTCCTTGCTTGCATTCATATCGTGAAAATTTCCACAGTGATCTCTCTCTTTGAACAATAACCTTTCAATCTCAAGTTTTAATATATTTGCATCTTTTAGGACTGAATAGTTCTAATATTTAGATCATTAATGATTAACACATAGTGAATTGTGTTAAGTAATTGCAACAAGAACAGTGAAAGTAGGTAGACAATAGGAGGGAAGATTGGAATCAATATGCTTTTGTCCTTCAAATTTGGTTAAGAGAACAACTAGATATTCTAGCCTGCACTGGAAACAAAATTGGAGGGGACTACAAGGTAAACCTGGGATATCATGAAACTCTTAAAACATTAAGGAAGGAGAGTCTCTGAATTGCCAGTTAATTGAGATGCTTCAATTTCCCTTAGAAACCTAAATCTTCCTATTGCATGTCCTGAAAAACAAAATTCTGACTTGGGACATCTTGTCCATAACCTTTGAATCACTAGTGAAGATCGTCATGAAAAATGTTGGTTTAAGAAAGTACCATAAAAAAAGGGTATGTTTGTTCTATGCCTCTATCCATGTGAAAATATTTATATCAGGGAGACTGAGGTGAATGGTCATGATGCCCATTCCAAAAGGTCCAAGAAGTCTAGCCAAATTATTTGTCTTTTATATTTTCATAGGTTGATGAATATGGTTATTAGAACATTACTAAGATCAAATCATACAACCGACATTAGTCAAAGTGATCTACAAGACCTCAGCCATATCCATTTTTCTTATGTTGTGTTATTGCCTAAAGAGAGTGAAAGTTTTCATGTGAAGATTCAGGTATCAAACCCTCTCTAGTAGTAAGATGATACCAAAGTCTTGTATATATCAGTAGCATAGATGTCTATACTTATGCCTCAAAGATATTTGAACCATGTGAACATAGTGACATAGAAGGCTAAGTAAGAAGGCAATGATATGAAGCTTGATTAGTATCATTGCAAACAGTTGGAAGAAACACATTTGGTTCAAAAGAAACAAATATGGCAACCTCTAGGTCTAAATCCAATCAAATATTCAAGTATTTTAGTCCAAATTGTCTTCTACAGGTGTTTGTAGCATTTGTCGACTATTTTGCACTCATAGTGCTCCAAACCAGGGATTTTCCAACGAGGTATAGGACAAGTTTAAAGTGAATTCTATTTTGGTCAAGGATGGAGGAGGTGTCGATGCTCAACTATCATGAAAGTTTCCAGAGAGTATAGTCATCCTCCATCACATAGAGGAGTTGTCAAAGACCAAACAGAAGGATATGGATTGACTCCATAAAAACAAGATCTAGGTATTTAGTCATTGTATTTGTTTTGATCTAGAGATATTATAGGTATTTGATCCTTTTCTTTGGGATCTGATAACTATTATGTAAAGCTTATTTAAGCCCACAAATTTAACAAGGCTAGAGATTCGACTTTGGGGACTTGGGCTATATTTCATGTATTGAAGACATTTGAATACATATTACAGAAGCTTCTTTCACTTTATCTTGTTCACACTTTCATTTTCTATCTTGTCTCTGATTATGAGTAAATGTTTGTGCATTTCATTATGTTTATCTACTAAAAAATGGCTGCCATCTCATCTTTTTATTGATACACTAAGCTTATGAGTAAAATCAACCTGTTATAATTGGTCATTCACATTTACAACTATGTATATGTGTTTCTATTGATATAATGAGCGTTCTCCATATTTCATACCTTGATTTAACTTTCTGAGAAACTAGAGTTGAAGGCCTTTTGTATTAGAGTGAGTTCATGTGTATTTTGAGTGAATGAGAGCATTATTAGGTCATCCAACTTGATCTAGTTTATACATTATTCAAATCATTTTAAGTTACCAAGATCATTCCCTTTACATTCAGGGAAAGACTCTTGGAGTGACAATAGCTCCCTTTGAACCTAAATTAAATAGATAAGTATGGGTCACATGGGGACCAAGAGAATGAGAAATGAGCACTATCAATGATTGGTGATTCCTCTTTAATTGCTAATTCTTTGGTTAGTAAATGCACACTCTATCATAAAATATCTATAAAAAAAATACGCCTCAAAAAATCTATCATGACATAATCAAGATGTTGAATCATTTAGGGTAGTCATTAGAAGCAAATATGAGATAGTGCATAGTCATGAACTTGCTTTCAAGCATTGCCATTATTTTTCAATAAGAGAGAATCTAAACCACTCACAAAAAGGAAAGGAAATCTATGATGGAAAGAGATGTGGCTGTCAAAGAGGAGGGGTGCCAAGAGATAAAAGGTCACATTAATGTTTTTAAAGGACCTATCAATTTGTAATGGATCATAAAATGTCTCACTAAGGGACCTCCAAGTCAAAAGAGGTCGCAAAAATGATTTTAAGGCATACATCAATTCATAATGGATGGTAAAAGATCTCTCTATGGGAATGATTGGTGATCGAAAAAGAGCATTGAGATCTTGCAAAAGGATCTTCTATCCTCTTAACCTTATTTGCTTCAAAAGTGGAATTAATTAAGAAGAAGTTGGTATCTTTAGAGGAGCCTACAATGGAGCAGTACACAAGTTTTGAGCACCCCCTATAGAACATTGGCGTAAAGTATTCAAAGGGATTCAACAATAATGAACAAGTGAATGGGGCCAAAGGCCCCATCTCAGAAGTGAAGGAAATTATGAAGCCTCCCTTCTCTTTTAATTTTGAGCATGAAATTCAAAAGATTAGGATCCTTGTTCCCTTTTCAGAGTTATTCAAGAATGAAGACTTCTAAAAATGCCTCTCCAAAATGTTGCAGCCCGAGCCTTCATCTCATTCCACATACTTAGTCAACCTGGAAGACGAAAAGCCTGTTGTCGTCCTGGGGCCTTTAATAGATGATGGAGATGATTCTTCCCCTCCTTTCTATACTTAATTGAACATCCATAATAAGGTGTTGCATAATTTCTTGATGGATTATGGGGCATCTCACAATCTTATGCCCAAGATTTTCATGGAGGATCTTGGGTTGGAAGTTATAAAGGCTTTTCATGACCTATATTCATTCGATTCCAAAAAGGGTGCAAAATTCACAAGAGATGCACCAAAGGCCAAAATGCCCGTGTTAGTCTCAGAATGAGACCATCATGGTTTCAAGGCACCTGATTGACCCGAAGAACCACTAGTAGCACATGGAAGCTTCATGGGGTATCAACATCCATTAGGTGGGCTCTTCAGCCCCATGGAGGTCCAAACAAATCATCTCCCCATGTGTACTTGTCCAACATGGTACCTGTCCGTCGGGCATGATCCTGCACATCAACAGATATTCCCTCCATGGGCTCATAAGTCATAGGGATCATATCAATGTCAATCACATCTAATCATGAATGATTAACACATAGTGAATTGTGTTAAGTAATTGAAACAAGAACAGTGAAAGTAGGTAGAAAACAGGAGGGAAGATTGGAATCAATATGCTTTTGTCCTTCAAATTTGGTTAAGAGAACAACGAGATATTCTAGCTTGCACTGGAAACAAAATTGGAGGGGACTACAAGGTAAACCCGGGATATCATGCAACTCTTAAAACATTAAGGAAGGAGAGTCTCTGAATTGGCAGTTAATTGAGATGCTTCAATTTCCCTTAGAAACCTAAATCTTCCTATTGCATGTCCTGAAAAACAAAATTCTGACTTGTGACATCTTGTCCATAACCTTTGAATCACTAGTGAAGATCGTCATGAAAAATGTTGGTTTAAGAAAGTACCATAAAAAAAGGGTATGTTTGTTCTATGCCTCTATCCACGTGAAAATATTTATATCAGGGAGACTGAGGTGAATGGTCGTGATGCCCATTCCAAAAGGTCCAAGAAGTCTAGCCAAATTATTTGTCTTTTATATTTTCATAGGTTGATGAATATGGTTATCAGAACATTACTAAGATCAAATCATACAACCAACATCAATCAAAGTGATCTACAAGAGCTCAGCCATATCCATTTTTCTTATGTTGTGTTCTTGCCTAAAGAGTGTGAAAGTTTTTATGTGAAGATTCAGGTATCAAACCCTCTCTAGCAGTAAGATGATACCAAATTCATGTATATATCAGTAGCATAGATGTATATACTTATGCCTCAAAGATATTCGAACCATGTGAACATAGTGACATAGAAGGCTAAGTAAGAAGGCAATGATATGAAGCTTGATTAGTATCATTGCAAACAGTTGGAAGAAACACATTTGGTTCAAAAGAAACAAATATGGCAACCTCTAGGTCTAAATCCAATCAAATATTCAAGTATTTCAGTCCAAATTGTCTTCTACAGGTGTTTGTAGCATTTGTCGACTATTTTGCACTCATAGCCCTCCAAACCAGGGATTTTCTAATGAGGTATACGACAAGTTTAAAGTGAATTCTATTTTGGTCAAGGATGGAGGAGGTGTCGATGCTCAACTGTCATGAAAGTTTCCAGAGAGTATAGTCATCCTCCATCACATAGAGGAGTTGTCAATGACCAAACAAAAGGATATGGATTGACTCCATAAAAATAGGATCTAGGTCTTTAGTCATTGTATTTGTTTTGATCTAGAGATATTATAGGTATTTGATCCTTTTCTTTGGGATCTGATAACTATTATGTAAAGCTTATTTAAGCCCACAAAGTTAACAAGGCTAGAGGTTCGAGTTTGGGGACTTGGGCTATATTTCATGTATTAAAGACATTTGAATACATATTACAAAAGATTCTTTCACTTTATCTTGTTCACACTTTCATTTTCTATCTTGTCTCTGGTTATGAGTAAATGTTTGTGCATTTCATCTTGTTTATCTACTAACAAATGGCTGCCATCTCATCTTTTTATTGATAGACTAAGCTTATGAGTAAAATAAACATGTTATAATTGGTCATTCACATGTACAACTATGTATATGTGTTTCTATTGATATAATGAGCGTTCTCCATATTTCATACCTTGATTTAACTTTATGAGAAACTAGAGTTGAAGGCCTTTTGTATTAGAGTGACTTCATGTGTATTTTGGGTGAATGAGAGCATTATTAGGTCATCCAACTTGATCTAGTTTATACATTATTCAAATCATTTTAAGTTACCAAGATCATTCCCTTTCAATTCAGGGAAAGACTCTTGGAGTGATAACAGCTCCCTTTGAACCTAAATTAGATAGATAAGTATGGTTCACATGGGGACCAAGAGAATGAGAAATGAGAACTATCAATGATTGGTGATTCCTCTTTAATTGTTAATTCTTTGGTAAGTAAATGCACACTCTATCATAAAATAACTGTAAAAAAAATACCCCTCAAAAAAACTATCATGACATAAGCAAGATGTTGAATCATTTAGGGTAGTCATTAGAACGAAATATGAGATAGAGTATAGTCATGAACTTGCTTTCAAGCATTGCCATTATTTTTCAATAAGAGAGAATATAAACCACTCACAAAAAGGAAAGGAAAGCTATGATGGAAAGAGATGTGGTAGTCAAAGAGGAGGAGTTCCAAGATATAAAAGGTCACATTAATGTTTTTAAAGGACCTATCAATTTGTAATGGATCATAAAATGTCTCCCCAAGGGACCTCCAAGTCAAAAGAGGTCGCAAAAATGCTTTTAAGGCATACATCAATTTATAATGGATGGTAAAAGATCTCTCTATGGGAATGATTGGTGATCAAAAAAGAGCATTGAGATCTTGCAAAAGGATCTTCTATCCTCTTAACCTTATTTGCTTCAAAAGTGGAATTAATTAAGAAGAAGTTGGTATCTTTAGAGGAGCCTACAATGGAGCAGTACACAATTTTTGAGCACCCCCTATAAAACATTGGCATAAAGTATTCAAAGGGATTCAACAATAATGAAAAAGTGAATGGGGCCAAAGGCCCCATCTCAGAAGCGAAGGAAATTATGAAGCCTCCCTTCTCTTTTAATTTTGAGCATGAAATTCAAAAGATTAGGATCCTTGTTCCCTTTTCAGATTTATTCAAGAATGAAGACTTCTAAAAATGCCTCTCCAAAATGTTGCAGCCCGAGCCTTCATCTCATTCCACATACTTAGTCAACTTCCAAGACGAAAAGCCTATTGTCGTTCTGGGGCCTTTAATAGATGATGGAGATGATTCTTCCCCTCCTTTCTATACTTAATTGAACATCCATAATAAGGTGTTGCACAATTTCTTGATGGATTATGTGGCAAATCACAATCTTATGCCCAAGATTTTCATGGAGGAGCTTGGGTTGGAAGTTACAAAGGATTTTCATGACCTATATTCACTCGATTCCAAAAAGGGTGCAAAATTCGCAAGAGCTGCACCAAAGGACAAAATGCCTGTGTTAGTCTCAGAATGAGACCATCATGGTTTCAAGGCACTTGATTGACCCGAAGAACTGCTAGTAGCACATGAAAGCTTCATAAAGTATTAACATCCATCAGGTGGGCTCTTCAGCCCCATGGAGGTCCAAACAAATCATCTCCCCATGTGTACTTGTCCAACATGGTACCTGTCCGTTGGGCATGATCCTGCACATCAATAGATATTCCCTCCACGGGCTCATAAGTCACAGGGATCATATTAATGTCAATCACATCTAATCATCAATATTATTAAGCATGTGCATAAAACTCCTTTACCTCAGTCTAGTGCTCAAAGACATTATACAAGTCTCCAATACAAGTTTGGAGGAAGTGAAAAGACATCCTATTGGGCTAATGTCTACTACAAGAGGGATGTTTCTAGAAAGGATTAAATCCAAGTCATGTAAGTGGGTGAGGTGGATGGGGATTCCTGGGAAAAATGTGGAGTGATAGTAGGGATGGCTTACCGGTGGGTGCCTCTATGGAGGATGAGCTTCACTTGTCATGCATGAAAATATTTCCAAGCCCATTCATGCCTTTTATCTTCATTATTTTTCTTCCAAGAAGCTAGTCAAGGGACATTTCGCTGGCTTGGTGAGCAGTGGTGGAAATTTTAGCCACAAGCATTTCACGAAAAATGAGAAGGATGGATTGTGATGAGACCCCCTTTCTCTTGGCTATGCCACCAAGAGACACTACCCTGGCGCGGTGACCAGGTGATGGTAGTGTCATACGGCTAGATGCTCATGGACCTAATAGGTTGGCTCGTGATGAGACCCCCTATTCAATAACTAGGTCTTGTCTTATTGTTTTTTATCTTTTTATTTCTTTTTTCTTTCAAGAATCTAGTCAAGGGACATTGCCCTGGCGTGGTGACCAGTGGTGGAAATGTTACTCGTAGGCACTTTCACAGAAATGAGAAGGTTGTCTCGTGATGAGATCCCCTTTCTCTTAGCCATGCAACTAAGAGACACTACCCTAGCATGGTAACCAGCTTCTAGTAGTTTCATACCATTATGTACCCATGGACCTAATAGGCTAGCTCGTGTTGAGACCCCCTATCCCTCAACTAGGTCTTGTTTTATTATTTTTTATGGGCCCCTCTATTTCCTGCTGAGAAGCATTTTCTTGCTTTCTTGGGGATCACTGGGCAAATCATCTTGAGGTTTTATTCTTAGGCTTTTATTATCAGCTTCTTTTACCCCCTAGGCCTTTTAGCCCATTCTTCCCACAAGGTAAGGTACCACCCCTAAATGATTGGCAAACTATATGCCCATACCAGTGTAATGGGATGGGTGAACATAAAATAATATGGAAAATGGTATGTATGATGGGAACAAACGATGGATTTTCAGAAATCCCCCAATGGCAACTCAAAACCTATGAACACAAGTTTTCTAGGGCATCTTGTCATTCCCCCAGACATGGTCAAGTGGAAAAGTATAAGATCCAAGAACCTGTTAGAAACAAAAGGAATCAAATACAAATATTCAAATGTTTCTAGGATCATAGTGACACATACCATGATACCCGGACTCATTACCTTATGGAGCAAGAACCATCTCTAATACAGGACTAAGCTGAAGGTGATGGATGTTGTTGTTGCTGCTGACAAAGTGGAAGTGATGAAAGGGAGAAAATATGGGCCTTCCAGAGCCATGCTCAAGTTGATCTGGCTCTCGGTACTCCATGTCTAGGACCTGTGGGCCTCGAGACATAATCTCCTGGTTATCCCTAAAAGTGGCGGATAACAGGGCCAATGTTGAAATTTCTTCAAACTGTGCATGTATGCGTCGAAATTCGACATGGTTAGACTAGACACATGCCTTAATGGTATGGGACTAGGGTTTCAAGACTCAAGGAATATGCCTGATCTCCCAGCCACATAATGTTTGAGATCATCCATGTTTGCAACAACGTTCATAATGGGGTGTCTCATATTTTTCAAATGTCGTTGTTTCCATCCGTAGAATCTTTGTTGGAACTCTCTTGAAATGTCATGGAACTTCCAATTCAACCACCACAAATGTCATGCACCGACCCCGCATAGTGAGCACTAGTGAATGGGGCCAACATTGAAATTTATTCAATATGTCCCTATATGCATCGAAATTTGACATGGTTAGACTAGACACATGCCTTGATAGTATGGGAGGGTTTCAAGACTCAAGGATGTTTGATGTCCTAGCCACATAATCTTTGAGATCATCCATGTTTGCAACAACGTTCATAATGGGGCATCTCATATTTTTCAAATGTCGTTGTTACCATCTGTAAAATATTTGTTGGAACTCTCTTGAAATTTCATGGAACTTCCAATTCAACCACCACAAATACTATGCACTGACCCCACATAGTGAGCACTAGTGAATGGGGCCAACGTTGAAATTTCTTCAATATGTGCCTGTATGCATCAAAATTTGACATGGTTATACTAGACACATGCCTTGATGGTATGGGAGGGTTTCAAGACTCAAGGATGTATGATGTCCCAACCACATAATCTTTGAGATTGTCCATGTTTGCAACAATGTTCATAATGGGCGTCTCATTGTCAAATGTCATTGTTTCCATCTATGGAATCTTTGTTGGAACTCTCTTGAAATGTCATGGAACTTCTAATTCAACCACCAAAAATGTCATGCACCGACCCCACATAATGAGTAGTGAATGAGGCCAACGTTGAAATTTCTTCAATATGTGCCTGTATGCATCAAAATTTGACATGGTTACACTAGACACATGCCTTGATGGTATGGGAGGGTTTCAAGACTCAAGGATGTATGATGTCATATAAAAACATTTTGAAAAAATTTCAACGTTAGACCCATTCATAGGTCATTGTTGCCCATCATGTACTCTATCCCTAGTAAAATGTCTTTTAATAGTTGTTTTCTTTAAAATTTGACCGATCAGAAAATTAAAATGAAATGAGAAGAGACTTAGTACAATGTCTTTTACTAGTTGTACTCTAGCCGAGAAGACCCACAAACCCTTTTTGAAGTGTCGTTATTATAGAAAACTTGTCGCAACATCTGTAAAATGCAACATATTTATAGATTTTATAACGTTGCAATTCCCATGATCATTGAACAAATCAAAGTTGACTTGGTCAGAATACTAGGTGACCGTTGGAGGGGAAAACCTAGTTTCCCCAACGTCGCAACTGTGACAACTATCTTCACAAACGTCGCAAGAGAGACGATTATGTCACAAATGTGGCAAGAGAGACGAATATGTGGAAAACGTGGCAAGAGAGATGAAAACATGGAAAGAGCGACAAAAACGTGGCAAGAGAGACATCAACGTGGCAATAGCGATGTCATCGGGCAATATGGAAAAAATAAATTAAAATTTCCTCTATTTTTTGACAATATGGCCAGATTTGTCCATAACATCGCAAATAGAACGTCATAATTTTTACAATATGTACTAGTGATATGTAACAACCACAAACGTTACGACTCCAAGAGAAGTGAAAAGTGCAAGAATTTGTTTTTAGGAAAGAAGGCAAAGACGACAACAACTCTACACATTAGCACATCGAGCAACTGGGCGAAACATGCATAAATCAAAGAAAGAAACAACTTCTCTCCCAACACACAACACGACGATGCCTACAAGCTAAGGACAACATCCACAATCCTAATGCAACGGTCTTAACGATCACTAACTAGAACCTCTATGGCGCTCAACCCAACGCACAAAGGCGTTGCAACCCAAGCGCCAACATCAAGATTACAACGAAACAGTACACCTACCACAGGAAGCACAGAGTCCGATGAGGACATGATTTGCATCTATCAGTCAGGGCACATAATGATCATTTCCCTCCTCAGGGCACGCAATGATCCCCTCGTCAGACACCCTATGCGACGATTCCCCATTTAAAACAACAAACATCATAACCGACCTAAATATTTGTGTTGCGTTAAACACATCACACTTGTTGGGAAACATCATCAACTCATCATTCACAAGTATAAACAACAATAATAATGCATAATAATTACATCTCAGGAGAAGTCCATGAGCCATGGAATCTAACCGTTAACCAGGTGTAAAGGCAATCATTCGTCAAGTTAAGTTCGTTGCACAAGAAGACAAAATTACTTCACAAGATTTCATACAACACAATCTACTTGTGCGCAAGAAGATTAACCATTTACTAATCGTAAATCAAGTTAACGTACGATGCCAGTAAGCTACACTCATTCATTCATTAAGCCGAAAGGCGTATACCTATTGACAATGGGCAGATTTAATAGGGGTTTAGTGCTTAATAAGTTTTCTATGGACAGGATTAAATATGGCTGGAATATTCTTAGTAGTCACACAAAATAAATGGCTGTGATTTCAATCATTAACTTCCTAGCTATTATAAAGACATCCATTTATGTGTTTACTTTTTTACATTTACCTAATCATATTTAAAAAATACTTTGGTAGCTAACTGATTGCCACCTAAGTGATTAACAAAAATTAATATATTAACACCAATAAATGAAGCTCAACCGTTTATTTGTTAATCAATAATAAAATTTAATATATTCTTTTAAGGATTTTTTTCCTCTTATCAACCTTTCGGCGTTGATCAGCCACGATTATGTGGCTGTGCTAGTCTATCATCAACATGTATTAATGTAATAGAATCGATAAACAACAATCATTCTATTCTCCCAGGCGCAAACAATATGATGGGTCAATGAGTCACCGACGTGATAAATTCATGGCGATCGAGAATAAATACCGAAAACATCTATCAACGGAAAAAATCAAGCACAGCAATCCACTTATTAACCTTCAAGGCGCGACAATTTCTTCTTAACTACTAGAACCTTTAAGGGTCTTCGATTTTCATGCAGTGCATCTTTTTCAACGAGTAAGAATGTTAACTTGATCCAAAACTAAGAATCCATTCCACACACCTTAGACATAATTAATTCTAAAATAGAATAACATTCTAAATTACAAAGATTCTAAATTAAAATTCTGGCAAAATCAAAATTCTAAAACAATATCGGACAGAAGCAATTAAACTGGGTAACATTCCACCGGATTAATATTTCTAAATGTAGCTGTGTTGAACAAAACGAACTGCAATAAGGAATCCCAACGCCAATTCTATATGCACTCGTCAAGTCTAAGAGAGCGAAGCCCAATGCCAAGTGTCAGCGCCTTCAAGGATTGTGGGACAGGCGTAAGGCGAGACTCAGAATCCGCGCCAGGTCTTACTGCGCGAGCTCGAAGGATGAAGGAAATTCATTGGGACCCCGCCTCATATGGGCAGAGCACAGAGATAAACAAGCACACTGGGAGGATTGTGGAAAGGCCGTGGAGGTAGTTTACAAAAGGCAAGGCAGTCTTTTGGGTGAAGGACGCACAAATAGTTTGAAAGAATCACAACGAAGGAATGGTGTAAAGGACGCAAAGGCGTGAGGATAACAACGCCGAGAACAAGTGTAAAACGCAGCTGTCTACCAGCACACGAAGTTAAAGAGGTTAACCCAACACCGATATAAATATGGAATTTTCTCAGGAAAACAAAACATCATTTCTGTCTATTAACGAAAACAAATTCGCGATGTAAAAAAGAAAATATTCAAGGAGGGAGATAACAATGATAGCGCTGTCTGGAATCTGATATAAATTTTCTGTTACACACTATATAAATTCTCCATCAAAAAATTGTTGACCACGATATATAAAAACTCTCTGTTCTCATAACTCCATCACGCATTTGTATAAAACACTTTCAAGTACACATGACAACGCTGTCTTCTACACAACACAAGTAATTTAAATTATGAACATGAAATTTGTTGGTTACAAAATCTACCTTCACGCATCATATATATATTAATTCTTTGTCAACCATTAAAGATAAAAATCGTTATCACTGGAATCACAGTAATCATATCTCTATCTCATATTAGATATAAAATCACTGTTAATATATTTACATTTTCTATACCAGGAAAACGCAGAGTAATCAACTATTTTCCTATCCCAACGCAGTGCATAAAATCATTGTCTCAATGTTAAAACATAGGTATGTCATCACTGAAGGGATTGACTGGTAATTCGTGGTTCAAAAATGCAGGTATGAAGTCAATCACAGATAGAGACATGATTGATTCAATCAAGTGCAGAAATTGAGAAAGGCAGAGGTTATCATTAATAAAGCGTTGTCAAGGTAAATCACATAGAAAATTCGCAGGCCAGAGGTATAAAAATGCAGAGTAATTCCGCCTTCAAGTAATAAATGGAAGATTTACTTGGCAGACTAGAGGTAAAAATAGAAAAAAAAAACCACACAGTAAATTCACCAGGATATGTATCAAACACATACTTAAATTTCCCGGAAATGTAGGGAAAACACAGAGAGATCAACATAGAGGGTCATAAGCAACTCACGATGGGAAGGGAATAACCATGGAAGAGGTAATCAATCACAACAAGGCGCAAGATAATCACTTTACCAGGAACAACCATCAGAGGTAGACGACTGGGAGAACACATCCTTCACTCATCATACATGCACATAAAACAAGGCATTAGAATCTATAGGTCGTTGTGCACCGAAGTGACGACCGTTGATTCGGCTCTTGGACGACTGCTCAAGTGTGGATTGACAAACTAGGGAAGAGGACGAAAAGAAGACTCTTCACAACAATCAACAAAATCAAAGGACAGTCGCAACAAGTAGGGACCGAAAGCCAAGGGAAACACGTCAAGTAGCGAGCTTAAGGCTATGGAGAAATTAAATGCTCGGTTGAAATGATAAGCCATCATTTTCTTTACCCAATTAAAAATACATAATTGAAATCATAAGGTATAATAATAATCTACCATGCAAAATCAAGTAAGCGTACCGTAGCCCAAGTCGTCTGCTCTGATTTGTTGTCCCGCGTGCTTTGTGCAACTCTCGCTTATCGACCGATGAGACTTCAACAGTACCTCCCAGCCAATGCTAGGGGTACTCTTCTTCCCCCTTAGCCCCCCGAGCTACAAAGGGGCCACATACACTAAACTAGAGAATAGCAAGCTCCCAACTCGTCTTGCAAGGCCGAGATACCACTCCTCATCGAGCTAGGTATCCCAACTCCCACAAGCTAAGTCAGTCAAGTCCGAAATTCTGCAGTGTAATGTTACACATAATAGAAGAGATCCATCATCCTCCTCCTCCCTCCTTTATATAGAGTTTCTAGGTCATTTAATTTCCCAAAATCCCATTTAATTTAATGTTCAATAATTTAATTCATAAAAATCCTCCCCGTACATGTGTCACCCATCCTCTTCATTGCACCAAAAATTAATTTCATTAATTAATTAATTACTCCTATTTCCCTCACCCACCTAAAAACATTCCTAGAATTGCTCCTAGGTGTTCCCATATTTCCTTACACTAATTAATGACTTTCCCCCATACTAATTTAGTAGTTGAGTTTAATTTAGAAAGTTCTTAAATGCTAGATACCTTACTAAGTTAGCCTTTTTGCTTTTTCCTTATGTTTCCCTTTCTTTTTATGTTTCCTGCTTTTTCCAAGTTTCCTAATTCTTTTAAATTTCTCTCTTTCCCTTTTCAGTTAAACTCAAATTGGCAAGTGTAGAAAATGACCTTTTTCCCCTTTTTCTTTTTAATTAAATAATTTTTAATTAGAATGTGTAACAAAACAATCATTTCCTTTTTAAAATTTTAAATCCCTCAATAATTTGATTTTAATAATTTAATCAAGCTTCTTACCCCATTTTCGTCATATGTTTAATGATGCTTATTATTATTTTTATTTATTATTTTTTACCACAAATATTAATTTAGACCTAGATTTTAATTTCGAGGATGGGCGACATTTTATTAAGGAAATTGTTTTTAAATATTTCTTATTATGTTATTCATTATAAGGCCATCTAGGTTTATTCTCTTATTAGTTAACAATGTGACGTTCCCTTCAGGACACACTAGGTGCTCCAAAGGTGCCACTCTCCTCATTATGTTTTCCCTTGCGCGACATGCCCTTCAGGACGCACTACGTCCTCCAAGGGTGCCACTTGCCTCATTCTGTTTCCCTTGCACGACATGCCCTTCAGGATGCACTACATGCTCCAAAGTTTCCACTTGCCTCTTGAATGAATTGGTAGACATCAAAAACCCCTGGAGTCAATACTCTGCTAGGTGATCTTGTGGGAGACTAAGGGACTCTAAGGAATAAGGCCCCTGACTTATTGCGCGTCCCTTAGAGTCATCATGAGTGACTGTCGCAGTATTCCCTCACAACATTGTAGGTCTTCTCAAACTAGCTAGTCATTAATCTACAGTTCGAGCCACGACGAGAGTGTTAGTAGGATGTGGCAGGGCTGTTGTCCACACCTCTCCCTCAACATCTCTGGTTATCGTGCGTGACCCCTCTACTCCACATGTGAGTCTGGTCGACAAGCTATCATTATCCTGCATCATCAATGAATCATGTCAGAAATAATATCCATAATCATATGCACAAATGTCATATATATACAACAATCAAAACCCAATAGTCCAATCCCTGACTCGATCCAGATTCCAAGGGTTTCTTCGATGCCTTAGCATCCTTGAGGTCCAAATCTTGCACACTCAGGAGAACCGAGTCAATAACACATGTCTAAGTCAATATAATAAAATAACATATAATCACATCCATAGTGCCTCATAATAATAGTCAATGGTCAAAGGTAGAATAATCCGGATCTCTTGCAAGAAAGTGTCCTCAAAGAATATGTTTGCTCAGTGCATGCAAGAGCGGGATGTTACACAAATTTAATGTGGTTCACCCAAACGCTGGGCTACATCCACCAAGTAGATGTATCGGTTGTCTTATTATTCAGATTAAAGACGAAGATAATGAATTCTTCCATGAATAGGATTTCAAATCCTATAATCCAACGTTGGTTTTAACCAATACGACCAAGTTAGAATATGGATGAGGTTGCATTTAATAATCATTTTTCTTGTGTAATGTATATAAAATTATGTAAGCCCGTAGAGGCAGACATGACGAGTGTGAGTGAGCCTGTTGTAATCTGATTAATTTTAATAATAAGACAATTGATACCTCTATTTGGTGGACATAGCCCAACATTTGGGTGAACCAAGTTAAATCTCTGTGTTCTAATTATGTGCTTGAATTATGATATTTGTGTTTCCACATTTGAAAATTGCAACAAGTGGTATCAGAGCGTTTCTGGTTAGAGATCCATGAGACCAGTAAATATCATTTTTTTTGAATTAGTGGTGATAGAACACGAGCTGAGAGGGCACGTCAATCTCCAAATTTCCGCAGGTCTCTCCTCTCAAAGGTCGTGGCGGCCACTACTACACACTTTCACGAGTGAGTAAATTTCCAAATTTCCACAGGCCTTGCATAACGAGAGGTGAGATGACTCCACAGGTACTTGTACACATTTCTGCAGGCTAGCCACACAAGAGGTGTAGCATCTCCCAAATGTCTGCAGGCCAACCATGACGGGAGGTGCGACATCTCCTTAAAAGTATTCGCGTATATTTTTTTTTGGAGTGAAAAATTCGAGTATGGTATTTTTTGAAAAAAGTTTAAGTATGAATTTTTAAAAAGGTTCAAGGACTTTGACGTGAGGTGAATGTTTAAAAAATTCAAAAAGGGTGGAGGAATAAGGTGGGGTGAATTTTAGTAAAATATTTTCTATTAAAAAGTGATTTTTTTTTTTTTTAATAAAAGGTGAGGAAAAGGTGGGGTTAGTAAGAGGTTTTTTTATTAAACTTTTTTATTAAACCTTGAAAATTTTAAACCATTATTCCTCTACATCATTTTCAAAGGGCCTTGGTTATTACAAGCAATGGTGTTTGTTCTTTATGTTTCCTCTAATTGCAAAGATGCAGAGTGCTAAGCTCAAAATTGAGAAATTCAATGGCAAGAACAATTTCAAGATCTGGAAGGTTAAAATGCACGATCTGCTTGTGCAACAAGACGTGGTCAAGGCGATTTTGGGAAAAGAAAAACAGCCTGCATCCATAACAAACGAAGAATAGGATGAGATGGATACGAGAGCACTGAGTGCCATATGCCTCTGTTTGGTCGATGATGTACTGTTCATCATTGTTACAGAAAATACAACAATTGGTTTGTGGTCAAATCTGGAAAGCCTATACATGATGAAATCCTTGATGAATGGGATCTTCCTTAAACGAGAATTGTATAGTTTACGCATGAAGGAAGGTAGGAAGATAGTTGATCATTTGAATACCTTTAATACTCTCTTAGTTTAGTTGACTATCATGGGAGTGAAATTTGAATCTGAAGATAAAGCGATTACATTATTATGTTCTTTTCCCACGTCATGGGATCATTTTGTTACGTCGATTAGTTTCAGTTCAACATAAAGTATTGAGTTTAATGACATTGTCAGAGATTTACCATCTAAGGAAACAAGGAAGAAATCCAATCTAGAAACCTCTATATCTGAGGCGATGGTGATTAGAGGAAGACCTAAAGAAAGAGGACACGGTCAGAGGGATTTCTCTCAGTCAAATTCGAAGGGAATAAAGAGCAATATTAAGTGCTAGTTTTGTGGAAAATGTAGACACCTGAAGAAGGATTGTTGGAAGTGACAACAAGCCTCCAAAGAAGACCCTCCAAAAGAGATGAAGGAAGCAAATGCGACCGAAACAGGTTCAACAACAGGTTCAGGTATGACTGATGAAGTTTTATCAATTATTATTGGTTCAGGTTATGATCAACAATGGTTATTAGATTCTGGTGCTTCAAACCACATGTGTCTTCATAGACACTGGTTTATTACTTATCAGTCTATAGATGATGGAATAATTTACATGGGAAATGATATCTTGTGTAAAGTTGTGGGAATCGGTAGCATTCAAATTCAGATGTTTGATGGAACTATTAAAATATTACTTGATGTAATACATGTACCTAAGCTTAGGATGAACCTAATCTCTTTGGGAGTCTTAGACACAGGAGGTTACAAGAGTATTGTTCAAGGTGGAGTTATTAAATTCTACAAAGGAATTCTACTGGTTATGAAAGCAAAGAAAGTTGGTAACCTGTTTCTGTTAGAAGGAAGAACTGAGTCAGATCATGCAACAACAATATCTGAGAAAGACATTGATTTTGTTCAATTTTGGCATCAATGGTTGGGCCATACGAGCGAACAAGGATTGAAGGTATTGTCTAATCGCAAGTTACTTCCTAGTCTAAAGTCTTTAAAGTTAGATTTTTGCAAGCACTACATTTATGGAAAACAGAATAGGCAGAGATTTAAAACCGGAAGACACACCAGTGAAGGAATTCTTGATTATATCCATTCTATTTTTTGTGGACCATCCCCTACTATTTCATATGGAGGATCATCATATTTTGTAAATTTTATAGATGATTTCTCTAGGAAGGTGTGGATATATATATTAAAGAGTAAGGTTGATGTATATACAATTTTCAAGCAGTTTAGAGCTTTAGTGGAAAAGAGCATTGGTAGGCCCATTAAATTTTTAAGAACTGATAATGGTGGTGAATTTACGTTAATGGAGTTTGAGAATTATTGCAAGGAATTTGGGATCAATAGGCATAAAACCACTGCCTATACTCCTCAACAAAATGGATTTGTTGAATGCATGAACATGACTATTCTAGAGAGATAAAGGAATATGTTGAGTAACACCAACTTGCAACAGGAACTATGGGCAG
This sequence comes from Picea engelmannii, assembly GCA_009831015.1. Lineage (NCBI taxonomy): Eukaryota > Viridiplantae > Streptophyta > Pinopsida > Pinales > Pinaceae > Picea > Picea engelmannii. The sequence goes on from ML777474.1 coordinate 266,330, forward strand.
AAGTTGTATCTACAACTTTTTATATGGTGAATCGATCACCATCAACATCAATAGAATGAAAAATTCTAGAAGAGGTATGGATAATTCACCCTTGTAATTATTCTAATCTTAAAGTTTTTGGTTGTGATGCCTATGCTCTAATTTCGAAGCATCATCGTTCTAAATTAGATCCAAAATAAAAAGGATTATCTTTGTTGGATATGGTGATGGTATTAAGGGGTACATGTTGTGGGATCCTACTTCCCATAAGATCACCATTAAAAGAGATGTAATATTTGATGAATCATCTCTCATCAAATCAAATGTAGATGTTCAAATGAAATAGGAAGAAGCACCAAAGTATCAACAAATTCAATTTGAAACCAATGAAGGTGAACATGAACAAGTTTCAGAAAATGTTCATGAAGAGTCTCCTACAATAGAGGAAGACATGGTTTATGATGACAATCAACATATTGTGGATGAGCCACAAGCTTCCCTAAGGAGGTCTACACGGGTCAGAAATACTCCAAGAAGGTATGATGATTTTGTTTCATCAGTTTCTTTAAGTACTAATGATGATGAACCTTCATGCTATCAGGAAGATGTGAAGGGTTATAACAATGATAAGTGGAAAGAATCAATGAAGGATTAAATGAAGGCATTAGAGAGGAACGCCACATGGGACTTGGTAGAACTTCCAAAAGACAGAAAAACTGTAGGATGCAAGTGGGTCTACAAGCTGAACAAGGGTGTTGATGATAAGGTGGAAAGGTACAAAGAAAGGATGGTTGTGAAAGGATATTCTCAAAAAGAAGGTATTGAATTTCGTGATATTTTTTCACTAGTTGTTAAGTTTGTTTCAATTTGAATTGTGTTATCATTAGTTGTGTCACTTGATTTGGAGTTGGAGCAACTAGATGTTAAGAATTCTTTCTTACATGGATATTTGGATGAGGAAATTTACATGGAACAACTTGAAGGATTCGTTTAGAATGACAGCAATAAATTTGTTTGCAGGCTCAATAAATCATTGTATGGTCTGAGGCAGTCACCCAAACAATGGTACAAGAAATTTGACTCTTTCATGGTGAGCCAGAATTATACAAGGAGTGAGTATGATCATTGTGTCTACTTTAAGAAATTGAATAATGGCATATTCATTATATTAGTATTCTATGTTGATGATATTATTTTAGCAAGCAAAATCATAACTAAGATCAACAGGTTAAAGGCTTAGATGGCTAGGACGTTCGATATGAAAGATCTAGGAGCAGCAAGGCAGATTTTGGGCATCGAGATATTCAGAGACAGGAGGAATGGTAATGTTTGGTTGTCACAATAGAAGTATGTTTAGAAGATGCTTTTGAGGTTTGGTATGAATGACATGAAACCAGTTTCAGTGCCTTTGGCTTCCCATTTTAATATTTCTTCAATTTTATGCCCTAGTACAAACAAAGAAAAAGAATATATTTCTTGAATACCATATGCTAATGTAGTAGGAAGTCTAATGTATGCGATGGTTAGTACAAGGCCAAACATTTCACATGTAGTTGGGGTTGTCAACAGGTATATGGAAAATCTAGGTAAAGAGCATTGGGCAACAGTGAAATGGGTGCTTTGGTATTTGAGATGCACAAGTGATTATTGTATAACCTATAACAGTGGTCGTGAGTTAGTCTATGGATATGTTGATTCTGATTTTGTAGGTCATTTGGAGAAGATAAGGTCGACTTCAAGGTATGTCTTTACTCTTTCAGGTGGAGCTATTAGTTGGATGTCAAAGCTACAAAACATTGTTGCTTTATACACTACAGAAGCAAAATATGTAGCTGCTTCACATGCTTGCAAAGAGGCAGTTTGGTTGAAAGGTTTGTTTGGTGAGTTTGGAAGGATGCATGACAAAGTAAATTTAATTTGTGATATTCAAAGTGCTATTCACTTGGTTAAGAATATAGCCTACCATAGTAAAAAAAAACATATACCTACCAAGTACCATTTTGTAAGACAGGTTATCGATGAAAGTGGAGTCTCTCTTGAGAAAGTGCATACAAAAGAGAACTACAAAGACATGTTCACAAAACCAGTACTGTTAGAGAAGATACGATGGTGCTTGGCTTCTCTTGGCTTGCAAAAAAGGTGATGAACAAAAGGAGGAGCAAGGTATCAAGTTAATTGTTGTCAAGGTGGAGATTGTTGGAAATGGTGACAATGAATTCTTCCATGAATAGGATTTTAGATCCTATAATCCAGCGTTGGTTGTAACCAATATGACCAAGTTAGAATATGGATGAGATTGCATTTAATAATCAGTTTTCCTATGTAATGTATATAAATTTATATAAGCTCATAGAGGCAGACATGATGAGTGTGAGTGAGCCTGTTTTAATATCCTTAATATGAATAATAAGACAACTGATACCTCTGCTTGGTGGATGTAGCCCAAAGTTTGGGTGAACCACGTTAAATCTTTGTGTTTTAATTCTATGCTTGAATTATGATATTTGTGTTTCCGCATTTGCAAATTTCAATAGGAGGAGTCGACAAGGGCAGGCTTTCTGCATTGGAATGTGACTTGGAGTCTTGGCTTGAAACATGAAATTTGGAGTTGGCCCATAAATGCCTCGGGCACCCTGTGAATTCCTTGTGGGATCCCTTGTGGCCCCGTTTCCTTGGTATTGAACTTGGCGCTGATATTGTATGATGTGTGTTGGTTGTGCACTAGGCACTTGACTTGGAGTTGACTGGGATGCATGGTGTACAACCCTGCCCATGTCAGTTCCTCCATGGGCTCACGGATTTAACCGATGATATGTTTTTACCTCGTTTTGTTTTTTCCTCCTCCCTTAGTAGAAATTATTTAGAGATCCCTTCTCATCCCCTTTCCTTTCCCCAACATTTACTTGTCCCTTAGAGCTTGGAGTTGGATAATATCTCTAGTAATTTCAATGCTCAAGACTCAGATTTGTCTCTAATTCCACTCATCGACTTTAGTGCGCATGCCCAATGTTTTTCTCTCCTTTCACACAACGCTTAGTATGGGTACACTATCCCTGCCCCCTTTTTCATTTCTATCTCTCAGTGAGTGGCATGCGATCTCTGCAGGCCAGTCTCACCCTCAGCCTTGGACTCACTGTATTACCCTTCTTGAGATTCTTGGCTTAATCATGTTTATAGATGAGACATGTCACTAGTGAATGCAAGATAGACCTTATACATCTTCATCCTTGTGTACACCTATGTTTGTATTGAATATTAGTATTGATTGATGCTAAAATCTGTTGATATATACAAAATGATATTCCAATGAAAAATGGTTGGGCTCATGTTTCCATGTTATTAAAATATTGATATTAATTACATACAAGATTAGGTTATAACCAAAATATTAGGGTATGCATTCTTACATTTTATTAAAGTTGATATCTTTTCAATTAAAAGAAATTGTCATACCCAAATTACTATTGTAGGTAATAAGTATAGCATTTATATGGGAGAGTTTTAAAAGTGCTTGAGCTCCAATGATAAAATATTATTCCTATTTGTTCAATTTTAGAACCATGAGATTTGAATTCCAATTATTGTATTTGTTTTCATACTTTATTCAATTTTTAATGCTATGTGGTTTATGGTCAATCCACCATTATCACCTAATTTAGATGGTCCATCACTTTTAACAAAATATTACATAACAAAGTATGTTGTTGATAGTTTTTTTGACCAAGTGCATTATTGTTTAGCATAAGAATTTAAAGTTTGGAATTACTGTATGATTTTAATATATGTTAAGTGTTGGGAAATTGTTGCGCCACAAATATGGATAGTTTCTCTTGCACAATGACTCTTCCATGTTGATGATTGATTTAGTTAATAAGTTGATTACGTGCACTGAATTATGATGTAATGTATGATGTTTAGATAATGGATTTCTCGCGCGACTGGAATTTAATGACTTGAATGATCATCTTAATTTTAACCTTCTTGTGCGAAGTGAAAATTATTATGACGAATGATAAAATATGGTGTTTGGATTTGTGCCTCGAATATAACTGATAAATTCCTTTGCACCTTGGATTTAACATGGTCTATGATGTGTGATGTGAATGATCACTCGTGCGCCATGTTTAATTGTGGATCATAATTGATTGATTGATGAATTTGATTTTTGTTGATGTTGTCATTTTGGCATAGTTAGTTTGGATTTGATTGTGATAATTGGATGTAGACACTTCCTTGTTCCTCAAAACAATCGTCATCCTTGAGACCTTAAATGGTTAAAATCAATTGGAGCCTGGGCTTGAGCATTGCTTATGTGTCCTGGAGGTCCTAACCTTGCAGGGTAGGTTGGTTGGGTAGTATCTTATGTCATTTTGATTATATTTATGATCCTTAAGGTTGTGTTATGTTATCTCATGTTATCATGGTGTTATCTGATGATTATCCTGATGAGAGGAGTTGAACGCTTTATGATTCATACTGTTTATGCATCATTATTTATTTATATGAATGCAATGATTATG
>ML777474.1:272919-284189 GCA_009831015.1 Picea engelmannii
TAATAAGATGAATAATGTATTTGACTATGTTATCATTATACATAATTGATAACCCTATTCAATGAATTATTTTATTATTAACACCTTTTAAGTATGTTTTATGTATGTTATGCATTGGAGTATAATGGTTTGTGATTAATATCTGATTAGAAGTATAATGGTTTGTTCCTCATGTGAAAGAGGTTTAAATGAAACTAGGGGGTAGTACCTAGTATCATATGTCATATTAAGGTTACATGTGACTTGAAATCACATTACTCAATAATTATTTTTATTGTCTAAGATCTCACCTTCCTTGAACATAATAAAATAAGTTAATGGCCCAAGACATAGAGCCATGGAATACCCCCTTGAGGACCACTAATGGAACATAAGGAAAAAAGTTACTGGCCCAAGACATAGAGGTATGCAATTCCCCCTTAAGGAACACTAATGGGTCACCAATGGGTCAATTCAAGTGACGTGGTTTTCCTTGAATAATAGTGATGAGCCATCCTTTATTTGTGGATAATATAAAATCATGATTCTTAAGGGGAAATTAAAAAAAAATCAAAACCATTACAATAATATAATCATTAAGAGTTCTACATGGACAATATTTCATTTGCAAAAATTGAATCTAGGTGGAGAGGATAACAACCATTCCTTCCAGCCAACTCAACTAAAGCCAACTAACATGAATTTTTTTTGTAATTTACAAAATTTAAACTTTTATAATTTACAACTAAACCAAAGAGTTTATCTAAATTCTTATAGTTTTACATGTGAAAATATATATGAATATATACTCAATATGACATATTTTATCTCAAAGCATGTTTTGGTATTTAAAATCTAATGAGAATTAGTTTTAAGTAGGTTTAGTGCTATTAATAATTAAATCTCCAACAAAGTGTTTTATGGGTTTAAGAAGTCAATGAATATCTTAAATCTCAAAGCATGTTTTGGTGTCTACCATTTCAATGTGATAGATGCCTAGAGGTTTTATGACAAAATAAATTATGTTTATAGTATGACATTATAACCATTATTTATCTTCTTAAGATTCCTTAAGTGGTTCGAAGGACATATGGGGACTTGAATATTTAATAATTAAATTCACCAATTGAGATCTAGTTTTATGTGAAAAAATGAAAATAAATATTAGTAAGTTACAATTTATCAAAAATAACATTCTTTGAATGGACCAAAAAAATAAACAAAAAAATATGATTCTATAATGTACATATCCATATATACATGTACTTGATGCAAAATAAAAAATTCTAGAATGTCACTTGTTTAAAAAAATTGTAATGGTATGTCATCTTCAATTATTCACTCGTGATCGACTCTTGAAATTTTCCATTTTCTAAATTTTGATATTTTCCTTGATTGAACCTACATTAACTTTATGTGTGCTTCAGATACCAAATGACTATATTGACAACTTATGACATTTGACTGATAGTCTTGAAAGTGAACATGATTATCGGTTAGATGGGTTTCTTGAAACAAATAGCCTTTTAATACAATGGATCCTCTTTCATATATAAAACCAATACCATAAAAATATTATAATAATTTTATCTTTCCTTGTGTGCATCTCATTAAATAATATTTAACGTTTTCATCGTTTTCTACAGGTGCAACCACAACAAGGAAATCTCCTGCAAATAATTCATCATGTTCCAACAATCAGTTCTTGTTAGATAAACACAAATGCACATGATTGTACTATATATGAATTTTATATATCTCTAGTACATGTAAATCTACATTGTTTAATAATAACAAACATGTTTGAACAATTCAAACATAAATTGCCTTCTCTAAAAAGATCAAAAACTCTATCGCCATCAATTGAAACTATAGTTTAATTTGATTCAATCTCCTTTAAGCTTGGAAGTGGAATTTTCCCCTTTGTATTAATTTCAGTGTGTCTTCAAGCTTTAACATATTTCTCAATTTTTTTTTCACAAATGTCTGTGGATTTTGTGTCATCTATACAAACTGAAAAGAAAAAAAAAATCATTTCTTCCATCAAATGCAAACACATTTTGGAAGGTTTTTTTTTTAATTGAATGCAATTTATGAGTCCCATGTATTGTACTATCCTCATATATTATTGATCTATCTACATCTTGGATGCTAATATGCCAAAAAAAACTGCACACGGTTCAAGAATAATTTATTTAAATATAAATTTGAAATGTCAATAATATACATGTTAAATACAATAACTTATTAAGTTTTTCTATTCAACATGATTGGAAATCATATTTTTGAATGCGAATAAAAATATCATGTGTGTATAACATATATATAAACACATCCTTTGACATATTATTTTCATGTCTTAGTGCCTATTTGCACCATTAAACAACTTGATAAACAGATTCAAATTGATTGACATGAGGGTTCATCTGATACCTTTGAATTGATCATTTTACACATGCCCCTGCACCGTCATGCTCTCCTTTCCCATGACCAACCTCAAATAAATTCCAACAATGTGTAATATTTGATTTCTTGTGAAGATGACAGAACCAATAGAATGATTGTGAATATTTGAATGTACCTGCACATCCATCTAACCATATACAATGTCGATCAAATCTGATCCCACGGTTTTTCAATGAATCATAAAATTTATCAAAGCAATGTTGTACATAATGTGCATCGTGTGTCTAATAATCACTTATATAAAAGTGATACTCTTTACTAATGTGTTGATTGTCATTTATGCTTTCTATGTTATCAACACTTTGTTAAGCATGTCTATATATAACGTGGACAAATATAGAGACTTGGTTAGAATGAAAATATTCACTTTGTATTTAGTTTTGTGCAACTAATGTGTAATTCTCTGCAAAATCAAGTACAAACAAAATCGTTCTTGGTGGAAACACTTCACATGATTGTTTTAATTCTAGGTCTTTCCATCGAGCTCTATGTGAATGCTTGGTGTATTTAAAAATTTCTTTCTCAAACTTCTTCAAAAAATCTATCACACAGATCTTATCTAGTTTCAAGTTAATCATTTTGGAAACAACATTTGAAGAACTTGTAGTATTTTTACTGATATATTTATATCTCTTCCAATTGACTATTATATTGACCAAAGATTGATCATTCATATCAATAGGAAACTTGGACTGAAATAAAATTAGATTTCCACAACCATCGCATTTTGTTCCACCAATACATTCTTTTTGGTAAAATAATTCATCACCTTCTCTTTCAAATATAATTTGGGATATAAAACCACAGATTGTGGAAGGAGGTGAAATTGCCTAGACATTTTTACCAAAATCAAGAAAAGTGTTGCAATATCACTCAAATTCCACATGATAACGACAACAACAAGTGTCACGAACAATAATAGGTTTAACAAACCATGGTTTTTGTTGCATAAATGTATTGATGGCCATTTTAACTTTTTTTTTTCTTTTCTTTGAATTTATTGAACAATTCTATTTGTGTCATTGGAAATATATGTTTTGTATTTTCTTCATATTCACCTCTTGATATTCTTCGTTACAACACATCCATTCTATGTGGTGAAACACGATATTTTGTCAACCAATAATTATAGGACAATTATTTAACATTTTATTCAAGTCTATCTTTTTAGAGTTTTCTAGAAATAATTGTCCAACAAGTAAGTTCATCATGTGCATCTATTTACAATCAGAATTGTTTATGTTTGTATAATGTTTTTCTTGAGGTTCCCATTGCTTTTGCCATGTTTTGTGACAAATGATCTTTTATATTGCTAGATGGAACAATTGTTGTTTGTATTACTCTACGTGCAACTGTAGAACCCCCATCGTTACAACAACGAATAGCAATGTACAATAGGTAAATATTTTTTTTTTCTTTTTCTTTGCTTGAGGATATTAAAATCATCACAACATGATTATATCATTGCAAGCGATACATCATCATAACTAATAATTAAACATAGTCAAAGAATTAACATAATTAAAAGAAACACATAATCAACACATCATCATAATAAACAACGACAGAATTCAACACCTCACGATCAACTGAGACAAATATTAATAATTGATTAAATATTTCACAAAATATTAAAGAAATACCCACCCAACCTACCTTGCATGGTTAGGACCTCCAAGACACATAAGAAACGCTCGAGTCTAAGATTCATCTGATTGATTTTGACAATTTAAGGTCTCAGGACTCGCGAATGTTCCGAGGAATGAGGAGGTATCTAAATCCCATGGACAACATAAACCGTAATTCATACTAGATCATCAATCTCACAAAATCATCAATTATTCATGGCACAAATAGAATACATACTAAACTTGGTCAATCTTCAATCAATAACCAAGTAAAATTAGAAGGATTAATTACAAAAGGACTGACAAGGGCCACAAGAGCATAGGTACTTTCATAGTATCCGGTAGGGATTTTCATTATTCCATTCAACATTATTGCTCAAGACTTTTATGATCTATTCGTTCTACCCAACATAATCAGATACTATGCAAGAATTCTATAACTATCAACTATTACCACTTAACATTCAATGATTGATCTATATGTAATTCTTACCAAACAAGATACGATTTACTATGTATATATAACAAGTTCTACACCACACCCTTAGTGTTTCTCTATCAATTTATTCCCTTATCATTCTAAGGGATTGACAGTAAGGGATTAACCACTAATAATATATATATTCCAAGACTAAATTTCTTTTGTTAAGAACTCATAGGTAGATGAATATTTTCAAGAAAGACATACCATTCTAATTATCTTTCATTACATGCCCCTTTTAGTGGTTAAATTTCAACTTCAAAAGAAATTAGTTGAAATGCCAATACTTAACACAACAAACAAATTAAACTCCTTCTCTACACGAGATTGGTCATTCTAAACAATTTTTGGTTTTTGGGCATACAATTGTCTAAATCCTTTTCTTCTATTTTTTCAATAACCATTTTACTAGTAATTTTCGACTGTAAGATTGATATACTTAATTTTTGGAATCCCTATTTATTACAAGATATAATATTTAAACCACTTCTTCAATTAACTTAAAATTCTTAAATTATAACTTCTTACATCATAGTTTACATAAATTATGCTTTTTGCAAGGAATCCAAAAATAAAATACATCTCCACTAACTTAAAGGAAGCAAGTTTAAGTTTAGGACTGCACACAATATATTCATGTATGTCTAAGATAAGAATAGAAAATTGTTAAATAACCTTTTGGGAAGATAAGTTTTTTTTTTCCCTCAAATTAAGCCATTTATAGTTGTTATACACATATGAAAGAATTTGTAACACCCCTCCTGGTTACGACAACAACTTCGAAACAGGTGCAATTTTTTTATTTATTTGTTGTTAAAGTGTGTGCGCACGTGTAGAAGAAACAACCCCCTCGACTCAACGTCACCACGCGAACCAACAAGACGCAAGTAAGAAGAACACAATCAAGACGACCCGGCATATCACAGTGACAACAAGAAATAAACGCCCCTTGACATAAGGCGTGCAACTAGCAGCTGTAAGCGGAAACAGACACTAGGGGTTAGGTACAGTACTGTCACAGAAGGAAAGAATCCAACAGTAGAGTCGCAGTAGTGGAACTGTGCCTTTAAACAGCCCGAGACTACTGATACAGCTCAGAGTGTGTCACAAGAGTGGAACTGTGCCTTTAAACAACCCGAGACTCTTGATATGGCACTGGATTCCTTGGCGCAGGGAAACACACAGACATAAATGCTAAGGCTACTGAAGGTGTCTACGTCCCTCCCGACACAAGCAGACCACACAAAGCAATACCACCAAGTACTACAAAAACAGGGGCAATCTTGACCTCTACGGGAGACGCAAGTTAGGAGGACTCTAATATCGACCAACCACTAATGAGACGCGAAAACCTCAATCAAGATCAGTTGCTCCCCTAATTAACATTATCCGACGAAGACTTTATCCTAAGGTAAGGACCAATAATCTCCACCCCCATTATTTAGTTAAAAGGTCATTAGGAACTAGTTCAGGGTCAAGCAATAAACACAAGCGCATTGCAATTTTTGTTAATCCCCATAATTGCACAACGATATCATACCATAATGGTAAACCCTTGAACGTTTACAATTTCCCTATTATCTTGCCATGAACCTTCTTTTTAATACATTTTCAATTAGAAAACCTTATTTTTACTAAATACCCCGTTTTTATACTCCTGAATATCTATAAACCCCCAAGTACTATAATCCTCCCCCTAATACCTACAATATATTGAATTTTGTCCACAATTTTAAATTCCCTTATAAATGAAAATATATTAAATTTTGTTCACAATTTTAAATTGCCTTTATAAATGAATATGATAAGATATTTGTTTATAAGTTGATAAATAATTGTCAAAAGTGAAACTCCTTACATATAACTTTGCAATTAAAATATTATCCATCTAGATTAATTAACACTTTTCAAGACAATAATAAATGAATATGATAAGATATTTGTTTATAAGTTGATAAATAATTGTCAAAAGTGAAACTCCTTACATATAACTTTGCAATTAAAATATTATCTATCTAGATTAATTAACACTTTTCAAGACACTAATAAACTAACAAAAAGTCYCTTGTGATTGGTATACAATTATCACCTTACTCCGAAATGCGAACAAAACTTTAATGGTTAATAATTTTCTGTTTCATTGTAATCAATACCTTTCTTTTTAACTAACCTTCTGCAACTTAAAAAATTTCCATCATCTTATAAATAATTTGAAAGACTCCCATACATCTGATTTTCTTTTATAGAGTGTCTAAGTTTTGTTGCTCAACGTATCTTCATCAAGTGCTGCTTATCACTTTCAGAAGTGTGCATTCTAAGGCTGCCTTCAATGTTTGTTGTTGTACAACTGATATGTCCAACGCATAAATTGCTAAGTTTCTTGCAGTCATCCTCACTCTTTTCACTGCTTGAATAATGGTTCTGTGAATGCACTCTGATATTGATTATTTTTTTTTTCATACCTATTCCTTTCCTAATCTTCATGAAACTGTAATTATGAAGTTGTGGATTCTTCAACCAGCTTTAAAGTAATTTTTAGTTTTATTTTTATTAGCTATTGCACTTTGTCTTTGATTGTTTATGACTATGAGTAACTTTCTGATTGTAGTGGACAATTTCATTGGAGATTGTATTATGACTATAACAATTTTCTATAACTAGGTCCGCCTGTACAATCAATAGCCTTAATTTCTTCATGATTACCCACGAAAATACAATGCGCCCCTGTTGCATCGATCCATGAGCATTCCTCCAATATGAGGATTTGAACATGAGCTTCACGTCCAACCCCTTTCAAATGTGCTACCGTTGGTTTGTTATTACTCCAAGCTTCCTTGGGGACTTCACATTTAATGCCTTTGTCATTATTTTATTGTTGACAGAGATTGTAGTTGATATTATTTTGTCTATAAGAAATCTTAAGGTATACATCTCCCATTTAAAATAATATATATAATGAAAACTTTGTATTGCGTATACTTTGATGTACAATAAATTTGATCTTAAAGCTCACAAGCAGAGTTAAATATTCAATAATTGGCTCCCTGTTTATATCTTAATGCATTGCATATTGTTTAAAGGATTAGCAATTAAAACACAGGTGAACTGTCATATGACCACAACGCAGGGCAACATCGCAAAACACCGCTGGGAAGTGTAACCCTAAAACAAGGAAGTTTTTGACCCACAACGATGATGTAAACCCCAAGCAATATCTATTTATTCACACAGTCCAGATTTACGAAGGGATATAGAACTTCTTCAGCATAATACAAAATCGAAAACAATACAGCTTTATTATCCCCAACAGCTTTAACCCATGAGCGATGGAAGCAATACACCGACGTCCACCGCGCACTACTCCCCACCATAGCCATCAGTCTTTTAATATATAAAAAAAAGCCAGCAGAAGGTTTAAACATTCACTCCTGAACCCACGCTAACAATCCACTGCCCTATGCTTCATTAACCGTCCCCCAGGAACCGAATCATCCTTGCGAATAATTATAACAGTAGATTGCAGTGGAACGTGATTGCTTTACCATTCAAAGCTTCTTGAACACACCGACTTTACGAAGACAGATGCGTTCACCTTTCAACGTTCTCTTTGCCTTGGGAAAATAAATGATAATGTGTCTACGAACAGCATGCCATTCTCTGGATTTTCCACTAAATCTCTGACAGTCCGATGAACCTTTTTACTATGTTTGTGCACGATGTTTTAAGACAACCAGTGTTTCCTTATTGCTGAATTCCAACATATTTTTGCAACCCCACCAAAATTTTCCAAATAACTTACAGGGTTGAAGATCTCCGGCTAAATTTTCCATATAACTTACGGGTTGAAGATCTCCGGCTACTCTCGAGAAAAGGAACTCTTCAAAAGGGTGGATTCAGACCTGTGATTCATAATTAAGGGAAGCAGAGGTCGATTTTGTTCTTGCCGAGACTACTCGATGACCTAAATTTGTTTGGAGAGCTGAATGTACCAAAAATGTCGCATGGCCATCGTTTGAGACTGACCAATATGTGCTGGGAAAAACTAGGGCCCCACCCCAATGCGCTGAGAAAGAAACCCAAAAAACCGCAGTGCTGAGGATGGAACGCGTGGGTTTCCTCCTCCACTAATCGCACCAGAACAAGACACTAACATTGCACAGAGCAGGGATAACAAACGCAGGGATACGAACTCTGAAAACGTCCCCATTAAAACTAAAATCACCCTTTGAAAATATGCACACCCCTGTGCTAGATACTACAACGTCGGAGGTATCAAATGCCCCAATCATCTACAGAAAATGACCTCTGCAGATTAAAAGAAACCTTGGTAATACAAATGCACCCCACTGGTATAAAAGCCCATGCAATGCCAACCCTGGTTCCATAAAATGTGCCCACAATAACAGAACGCCCGCAGGATTCATTTGGATGCCCACAGAAACATTTTATGCCCACAGAGAACACTCAGAATTTAAAACCCAAAACGCAGAACAAGATCACCCAATAAACACAGGGATTTTTATCATTCGCCTTTCAATAACTATTTAACGCTGGTTGAGCGGGAGTTCTAATAGTTATTCAATTTAAACATATTACACCGTCCGCTCAATAAAATCAATGGTACGCAGTCCAGAACGATAAGGGAGAACATTACACAGACCAAAATAAAAATGGGTTCTAGTAGTTATTCAAACATATACACAGTCTCGCTCAATAAAATCGACTGTACCCAGTCCAGAACAGTAAAGGAAAACCATTTACACTGACCAGCATAAAAACGAGTTCTTATAGTTATTCAAATATATACCCATAAATGCCCAGGGAATAAAGGAAAAACCTATTGAAGGGAACATGCCCACATTATAAAAATGCAACGACCGCCGAATACAAAATGCCATGCACATGGAAGACTAATGAAACGAACAACATGACCATATGCCAACGGAAACGAAATAGCCATAACTACAATTTATAAATATGCATAGCAAGATAGAAATGCCCGGAGATTTACTTACCTGTGTCCTTAACGCTGGCAACAATTGATTCTTGTGCTCCTGCCGCTCCTGCTCCTGCTTGCCGACTGCAAAGAACCCACCGGTACCTCCCAGCCAAACGCTAGGAGTACTCTTCTTCCCCCTCAGCCCCCCGAGCCGCAAAGGGGCCACACACAATCAGAGAGTAACTAGCTTCTCAGTTCGCCTCCAAGGCTGAGCTACCACTCAAGTCTGCTGAGAATCTCCAACTCCTACAAGCAATCAGTCCAGTCCTTAGTCTGGTAGCATAACCATACCAATCTAAGAAAAAGTCCCCTTTCTTTCCCCCTCTCCCTTTCTTTTATCCAGTCTCAAACCCTAATTCTTATTTTTCTTAGGTTTTCCCCCCTTTTCCCCTTTGATTTTCTTATTTTTTTTTTTTAAGTTATTTTGTTTATATTAATTTATTTTATTTTTCAAAAACTCCAAGAGTATGTGCGCTCATTATTCATTTCCTTTTATTTTCCCAAGCTTAACTTTATTTTTTTACAGTTTATAATATAAATATACATGTATATATTTTCATTTTTCTATTTTATAAGCATGCATTCATCATTGTAGTTTATCACTATCCATCATTTAAATTTACCATTAATATATATATATATATATATATATATATATATATATAGGATAAAGAGAGATTAGGGTGATGGCAAACATGTATAGGGGAAAAGTAAACGTATTACATAAAACGAATAAAGAGGAATTACGGGGAGGGCTGGCGATTTAGCAATGTGAACTGCACAAGAAAAAGGAAGATGGATACTGGAAGATCAAGGCGATGGAGGATAGTTTACTTAAGTAGACAAGGATAATGAGAGGGTGATGGTCTGAGTTTTTTTTTTTTCTATGAAATTTCATTTGTTAAGGCCACACTAAATCCCCCCCTCGGTTTCTAGAAGGTATTAGGCTTAGGGTTTAGATTTTGAGCTAGGCGACGATTGGTTAAGGGAATTGCTTAAGGTTTTATTCAGGTGCTGATGACTTAGGGTTACTTAGGCTGACCCCTTCAACAACCTTTATCGCGACGTGCCCTTTAGGTCGCACCACGTGCGCCAAGGATGCCACTCGCCTCTGGAATTTCTTTTGGCGACGTGCCCTTCAGGATGCACCACGTGCTCCAAGGGTGCCACTCGCCGACTGGACTGATTGGTAGACCTCTATAACCCCTGGAGTAAACATTTCGCCAGGTGAACTCGTAGGAGACTAAGGGCTCTAAGGAATAAGGCCCCCGCCTTATTGCGCGCCCCTTAGAATCATCGTGAGAGACTGTCGCAGTCGGCCCTCATGGCATCGTGGGTCCTCTCGAACTAGGTAATCATTAACCTACAGTTCGAGCCATGGCGGGAGTGCTAGCAGGCGGTGGCAGGGCTGTTGTCCACCCCTCTCCCTCAACCTCTCTGCAATCGTGTGTGGCCCCTTTACTCCATATGTGAGTCAAGTCAGCAAGCTATCGTCAGTCTGCATCACCAATAATCATGTCAGAAATCTCAACATCAAATCATCAAATCAAATGAAATGTCATAATAAACATATCAACCCAAAAGCACACTCCCTGACTCAGTCCGGAGTCCAAGGGGGTTCTACTGATGCCTCTGCATCCTCAAGGTCAAAAACCCTGCACACTCAATAAAACTGAGTCAATAGCACCCGTCTACATCAAATAGTAACACATCATGT